>JAPKLW010012516.1:0-10126 GCA_026898455.1 Plectranthus barbatus
GGACTGACTGAGGAGGAGACCCTCGAAAGGATGACTCGCAAGAGGAAGCGAATCCAGACCAGAGCTCAGAAGCTGGTGGAGCAGGCAAAGAAGGAGCAACAAGCCTCCATAGTAAGGAAGAAACAGGCCCAGGCAAGGCTGAAGGCCTTGGCCGACCAGCGAAGAAGGGAGGCTGAGCTGGCAGCCCGCGATGAAGCCTATGCAAAGGTGCAGGCTGAGCATGAGGCCAGACGTCAGGCGCAACTGGCGGAGCAGGTGCACCAGGTGGCTAAAGGCAAATGGGAAGTTGCCCCAACTACAAGTGCAAGGCCACCAGCACCAGCTCCAGGCTAGATCTTATCAGAAGAATCCTTTACCCGCCTGATGGTCATGGGCGCTGAAGAGGATGTGCTATCCCTTGTGGATAAGTACCAGGAGGAGGAGGAGGTCGCTGAAGTCCCTCCACCCGCGCAAGGGGGTGGTGGAGGTGAAGAAGACCCACTGGCCGCGCACGGGGGTGCCAGTGGAGGAGTTGAGGAGCGGGCGACCACCCCGGTAAAACTGGCGAGCTTCTCGGATGTCAGTTCTGAATCCGAGGATGCAGAGGAACCAAGGGCTGAAGAGCCGGAGCAGGAAACAGCTGAGGAGGTGATACATTACTCCATGGTGCAGAGGATGGAGCCAAGGGATCTGTTCCCAGACATTGATGATAAGGCTCGTCGTCCTGCCAGTCGCCCCCGATCTACAGATGCCTCGACATCAACTTCCGGGCGACCAGCAGCATCCTCTACATCACCAGCTAGGCGTGCACGTACTGAAAGGCGACCTTACATGCTCTGCATCCAAGAGCATCAACTGATTGATGAGGAGACCTTCCAGTCGCGAGTGACAGGGGTACACCAGTGGGAGCACCGCGGGGACATGGCGTTTCTAAATTCACGAGTGCCTGAGCCTTCAGCATTCAACATCATCCCCATCAGCGGACTCCCCCACCAGTCGGTATACGCTTCGAGAATTTTTGACTGGTGCCTGCCCCTGCAACCAGTGGAATATTACAATTCCACTCTCTATGAGTATGCTGAGAACATCACGACGGAGGTAGAGAATGCCGTCAATGACGAAATGATATCCAGCTACAGAAGACTCTGGAGGGTGGATCCGGAACTATGTCTGGAGCTCCGGAGGTGGAGGATTTTTGACCGATGCGAGCGCCTGCTGACAGTGGAGAAGCGGGCGGTCCTCTATGCCAGGCTGGGTCGTGGCTACTGGAGAGCGGAGGAGGAGTGGGCTCATGCCTTCATGGGCACTGATCCTGATTGCCCCCAGCAGCTGTCTACAAGGAGGATCAAGCGCCGCTTGCTGAAAATCGCTGAGTATAGGCAGCTGACTGGAAGCTCCGGCCTCCCGCCACTGAAAAAGATCAAGTTACCTTTCCTCCAGTTTCGAGTCACCAGTCGGGGGTACCAGCTGACGTACGCGCTCCGTCGCCTCAAAGTGCTGGTTACCCTCCCGAGGATCCCTCCCTACCATGCTATATTGTTCGACATGGCTGCCAGCGCTCTGCTGGTAGACCACATTGTGGAGGAGGATCCCTCTCATGGTTGGTGGCTGACCCTTGCCGTCCCTCCTGTTCCTATTGTCTCTGGCAATCTCGTCCCTGCTCACATGGACTGGCAAGTGGTGGAACTCACAGCCCCACCCGTTTTTGAACAAGTCCAGCCAGCTCCAGCTGCAGTGCCAGTAGTGGAGCCAGCAGCAGCAGCAGTCGAAGTACCAGTAGAGGAACCAGCTGCAGCTGCAGTGCCAGCGGAGGAGCCAGCCCCAATGGACGAATCAGCTGAATCCGAACCAGCAATGGCTCCTTCCGCAACTAATGTACCTTCCTCTTCCCTGGAAGTATCAGCACAGCCAATCTCCGAGATCCATCCTCCTGCGCAACTCATTGCCTTAATTGATGCCAGGCTGGATCAACGATTTTCCTCCTTCCGGACTGAAATGACTCAACAGATGGAGTCTGTAACCGCTGGAGTGTCCTCCTTTTTGGCGCGGATCCAAGAGGGGGAAAGTACGCGAGCACGTGCTGAGGCAGAGAGAGCTCGTCTTGCTGAAGAGGAGAGGAGGATTGCTGCTGAGGAAAGGGAGAAGAGCAGACAAGATATGGCAGCGCTCACTGAGATCCTGAGGTCGCTCACAAGCAGAACTCAATCACCAGGATCATCTTCTCAGCCATAGTCTAGCTTCTCTATTTTGTTGTAAGTAAATGCTTATCAGCTAGATTAGTCAGTTATCCTTCCTGTACATGTAATGCTACATCATTAATGGAATGATTGCTGACAAGTTGATGACAATCTCTCATTGTCCAACAATTGTCAAGTATTTACTTACCAGCTGAACTTACACATTCAGTGTAATCAGCACCAGCACTCTTTTATTTATTTTTGCTCTGATCTCAATTTTCATATTTTAAACGAGCAATATCCCTCTTAGTTTGAGGGGGAAGATTTTAGTTAGAGCTGATGTGAGGAAGTGGTTTCTTGGGTTTAGATCTGATAGGCTTATTTGTAAAATCCTGAAATCTTCTGTAACTTTCCTCATCAGCTGAGTGCTCGCTGGTTAGGCTTTGATCGCACCAAAAAGGGGGAAATTGTTTGGAAATTTGGCTAAGTTTCCTTTCCCCAGTAGCTACTTGTTTAGATTCTAGTTTTGGTGTTTTGGTGGATCAAATCCTAAGTCTTACCAGCGTCAGTTTGTCTCTAGAATAGCTCTAGTCTCAAATGTAAAGTCCTGTTTAGGTCTTTTGAGTTGTAAGTCGCAGCTGATCAAGACTCATGCTGGCTACTGTTCACCAGCATGAGATGTACTTACCAGTTGAGAGAAGTCTCACCAGCAAGCGACTGACAAGACTCGTGCTGACACTGTTCATCAGCATGAGAAAAGAGCTCACGACTGTCTACTGTTCACCAGTTGGGAAGGTTTTCATCAGCAGGCGGCTGACAAACCTTACCAGCAGAATAGGTGTTCTCACTGACACTGTTCACCAGCGGTGAAGTCACCAGTCATGGGAGATTCCAAGAGTTAACATCCAGACAAATTGGTAGACTTAGATTGTGCCAACGCAAGTCACCAGCAGAGACTGCCAGCACAAGATCACCAGAATGATCTACCAGTCGGATGTTACCAGCAGAATTCCAGATTCTCTCTCCCAGAGTCTTAGAGACAAAAAGAAGATTCGTCTGAGGAATAAATTGACAAAGTATGACTTTAAGGGAGGATACCTTAAAGTCTATCAGTTCAAGACACCAGTTCCGATTCCTCGTACTGACGATTAGTGCCATTCTGACATAAAGAGATCAATGTCAGATAAAGTGGACAAAAGCATGGCGCTTTCCGGAAATTCCTACCTGCCGCCGTCTGAAGGACATGCGAGGACAGAGACCTTTTCCGGATATGTCCAAACGGCTAGTAGATTTGAATCGGATCCCTCGGCTATAAATACCTGGGATCCACCAACATTCAATACTCTTCACCTACCGAAAGACTGCAAATTCATTACGCTCAAGCAAGTAGAAGCGCATACAACTTTCGAGGCCTTTCTAAAGGCTATCCGTGTGTTGATTTATTCAAACACGAGACTTCAAGCTTCCAGCTTGTAAGTTACAGATCTCGTTGGTGTTCTTTCTCTTCTGAGGAAGTTCACAGCAGCTCTTGTGCCAGCCAGCACTTGAGTTATTACGGGCTTTTGCCGTATTGAGAAGATACGTTCTTGGGAGAACTAAACACCCAGTGAAGCTGTGGAGGTTGAAGTGACGTGCTCGCACTCCACCAGCTGATCAGAGTTGAAGAAGGAATCAAGACCGGGAGCGGTTGATCTAGCGAAGTGGTGGACAAGGGTCGCACCAGCTAGAGATAGATCGTAGGCAACTTGTACCTGATTACTCTATAGTGAATTTCCAGTGCTACGACTGGAGAGTGGACGTAGATCAGTTGATCGAACCACTATAAATCCTTTGTCTTTTATCAGCTTTCTGCATTTCATACTGATTTAAAACCCAACACTTAAGTGCTGGTGTATATCTGAAAACTGATATAACTGTGCAAACAAGGCTAAAAATATTCCAAGTCTTGAGCTACCAGCTGACGAGCCAGTCGCCAGTCAGCTGAGTACGCAGAGTGCAAGTTGACTTACCAGCTGACAAGGTCCCAGTCAGCTGAGTAACCAGCAGAGTGCAAGAAACGATTAACCACATTTTCCGCTGCTAAGTTATACCCTGATAATCCGGGACCTACAAGTGGTATCAGAGCAGTCGGTTCTTATAGACCGATTGTTTCTGAGTCGCTTAGGACCGAGATCCACGTTTTGTTGCACTCTTTTGTTTGTCTGTTGATTAGCTCAGGTACACGAAGATGAATAATCCGAAGCTACTCGACTACAAGACTGTGAAGCATGATATATGGTGAAAGAGGTCGCTCATTTCTCTAAAGAGCATCCATCCGGAAATGAAAGATGTGCTGGAGAAAGGGCCAATCGAGATCACCATGATACAGCACCAGCTAGGAGATCGTCCAGCTGCTGTGATCCCAAAGCCTCAAGGCGAATGGAACGCCGAGGACAGGAAGCGGAATCAGTTGGATTCCATTGCTCACGAGTTGATCCTGGCTTCTCTTCCAGAGTCGCTGATGGAGGAAGCCCTCCAGTTTGACAATGCCAAGGGAGTATGGGATTACCTTGATAGTCTATGTCAAGAAACTGATCAAATGAAATGCAACAAATTGCAGGTTGCAGTGGACAAGTACGAGTCCTTCCAGATGCTGCCTGGAGAAACCATCAAGGAGATGGAGGCGAGATTCAACGCCATTGTCAGCGAGCTAAAGTCACTGGACAGGACGTACTCAAATGAAGATCTTAATGCCAAGATCCTGTCCAAGATGCCCAAGGAGGACTGGTTCGTGAAGACCACAGCTCTGAAGGAGAAGGACTTGTCCAAGATGACTCCCAAGGAGTTATTTGCTCAGTTGCAGGCACACGAGTGGGATATCCAGATGGTAAACAAGAATGAGGCCATCCGGAACATGGGATCCCCCAGCATCAAAGCTCAAGACGAAGCTTACTTCGTCAAGAAGGACTTCAAATGGAAGCACAAGAAGCCCTTCCATGCTGACAGACCTGCTGCCCAGCACAACCAGCAGAAAGAGATCCCAGCCACATCGGGATCTAACTCAAAAGACAGCGAGGGCTCTATCGCTGACCTTGAGCAACAGATGAAAGGACTGGCTGTCCTTCTGGAGAAAGCCAAGTTAAAGCAGGGAGTATCTCTGAGCTCAACTGACGGAAAATTCGTCAAGAGAGCTCCCCGTGCTTGCTACCAGTGCCAATCCCCTGATCATTTAAAGTTTGAATGTCCACAGGTGGACAAAAATGAGCGGGAAAGGCTAAAGAAGCTCTTTGAAGAGCGCGCCTCCAAGGCCGTTGCCAAGGCTATGCTGACCTGGACTGAAGTGCCTGACATACCCGACCATGATGATGGGGAGTATGCTTCAGACGAGGAGTCAGAAGAGGAAGCTCTACTGGCACTCATGGCAGCCTTTGGCGAGGAGTCAGCTGAAGGAAGTGCTGACAGTGAAGAGGCACTTGCAGCTGATGATCAGGTACAATCATCAGCTTCCCCAATGCGTATCATGCCTTCTATCAGTTTAGACGATTCTGAGTCGCGTTGCTCCGACTCAGAAGCTGTCACTATAGACATTCTTCAAAAAGAATTTTTAAAATTTTATGAAATAAAGAATGTCTTGGCTGGCGAAAATACTTCGCTGAAAGATCAAGTTTCTATTTTGACCAAGGAGATTGAAAAATCGAGGTCAGTCAGTGAAGAGCTAGCCACTTTGAAAAAGACTCACTTTGAGTTGCTCCAAAATTTTCAAATTACAAAAACTGAGCGAGATAATTTTCACAATCTCGTTCTGGAGCAAGAAAATAGAATAAATTTTCTAAATAAAGGCTCAAAAGACTTGGAAGCAGCTCTAAGTCATTGGAGAAAGCCTTCTGATAAGTCCGGGTTGGGATTTACAAAGGATTTGAGCATAAACCAGCCCGAACAAATCACTACTGGTAAAGGTAAGGGCAAACTGGTAAATGCATCAGCACCAGCTGGTAATACCAGTCAGTCCCGTGTGGCTGATCAGCATAGGAACCATAAGTCCATATACATAGGTGAGTCATCAAGACAAAATCCTCAACTGGCAAGATCCTCTGCTGACAGGACGCCAGCATACCCGAAGACGCAGACTAAGCCGAAATATTCTAAGGCAAGGAAGTCAGCATCAGCTGCCAGTGGAATCTGACAGCCAGCACCAGCTGTCCAGAGATTCCACGCCCAACCTTACAAGTATGCCAGTTGCCAGCATGCTTACAAGGGATCCAAATCTCAGCGGAATACTGAGAGAAGGATATTTCCCGATAGGAGGAACACCTATCGGAGGCCTGAGCCCAATCAAAACCTTTTCTCAAGGGCTGGGAAGGCTAATCATCGTGGTCCACAATTCCAGAGACCACCAAGGCAATACAAGCGGTCGGAAAGAAATTTCCGACACCCTCGGAGGAAGAATACTTCCAGAGGAACCGCACACACAGCCACACCTTCCAAAAACAAATCCATGCATTATTTTAAAAGGAAGGGAAAGGCCACAAGTGATGTCAGCAAGGGTAACACCGAGCTGAAGATTACGCAAGTCTGGATTCCAAAAGGAATGATCCAGAGATCTAACCCTGCAGGACCCGCTGATGATCGGGGACCTAAATAATTTCATTTTCTTGCAGGAACAGGATCATGCAACACAGCTTCAGAGATCGAGCGAGTGGATCATAGATAGTGGTTGCTCGGCTCATATGACTGGTGAGGAGTTCCTATTTTCTGAGCTCTCCAAGGTCAGAGGACCTCCAGTTATTTTTGGTGATAACTCCAAGGGCAGAGTTATTAGCAAGGGCTGCATCGAGAAGGATGATGTCAGAATTGTGAATGTATCCTTGTCACCAATCTGAAGCACAACCTCCTGAGCATCAGTCAGCTGTGCGACAATGGTTATACCATTGTGTTTGACAAATCAGGGTGCCAGATCAAGAATAAAGAGTCTGGCGAGACCAAACTGAAAGGTGTCAGGAAAGGAGGTCTCTATGTTGTTGACTGGCAAAGCGGGAAGACTGATACATGCTTTGTAGCCACCAGTTCCATGGAAACTAACTGGCTGTGGCACAAAAGGTTAAGTCATCTAAATTTCAAAACTATTAATTATCTAACCAAGCATGATCTTGTAGATGGTCTTCCCAAGGGTGGGTTCAAGAAGGAAGGAATTTGCAAAGCTTGCCAGCAAGGCAAACAAACTAGGAAGTCCTTCAAGAACCAGTCGCCAGTCTGCCCCAGTACCAGTCAGGTACTCGAGTTGTTACACATGGACCTGTTTGGACCAGTAACACCGCAAACCATTGGAGGACGACGATATTCGCTGGTGGTAGTCGATGACTACTCGCGCTACACATGGGTAAAGCTTCTCAGAACCAAGGATGAGGTGAAGATCATTCTTCCAGAATTGATCATCCAAGCTCAGAAACAGAGAGAAGCTGTGGTGAAGCGAATTCGATCAGACAATGGGACTGAATTCTGCAACAGTCTGCTGATGGATTTTTGCGCGGAGGCCGGTATCAAACATGAGAGATCTACTCCAAGGCAACCGCAGCAGAATGGACTGGCAGAACGTAGGAACAGGACGCTGAAAGAAGCGGTCCGGTCCATGCTGGCTGAGTCCGGCTTGGGACAGAGTTTCTGGGGAGAAGCGTTGGTGACTGCCTGCTACACTCAGAATAGAAGCGGGATCAACGACAGACTCCAGAAAACTCCCTACGAAGTGTATTTTGGTCGTAAGCCTTCTATAGCTCATCTTCGTGCATTCGGTTCACCATGTTATATCCATAATAATGGGAAGTCGAAGTTAAATGCTTTCTCGCCTAAGGCTGATGAGGGTGTGTTTGTCGGATATGGACATCCCTCTCACAAGGGCTATAGAGTATTTAACAAGACTACCCAGCTTGTGGAAATAACATGCAATGTTGTTTTTGATGAAGCTACTTTAGTGCGCAGGACCTTACGCCAACTGGCTGAAGATGTTCCTGAGGTCGAGGATGTCAGCGACCAGTTGGGCAGGAATTCTTCCGATGCTCAACCAACTGGTTCGACTAGACCTATGAATGGATCATCTTCTCAACCAGTTCCCTCAGTTGCCCATCAGCAAACCGGGAGGGTCGGTGATGCAAATGACCTTGCTGAGACCTTAAACTCAATCTCCCTGAGTGGATCTAGCAAAAATCAAGGGGGAATTCCGACTGGAATCTTTGAGCCAGAAGACAACGATGAACCAGCTGGAATGGAGGTACCAGCTGATACTGACAATGTTGGTGAAGGTTCAGGAAGCCAGTCAGACGGAGAAGCTGATGAAGAAGTTCCAACTGGTGAAAATCAACAACCAGTTGAAGTTCCAGTTCCGACTGGTGATGTTCAACCGCCAGTTATTCTTCCAGCTCCGACTGGTGGAAATGTGGAAGCACCAGTCGCCAGGACAAATGAACCTATTTCACAGCCGGCACCAGCAGTCGCTGGTCCTCCCAAATGGCTGAGGGATCACCCATCTGATGCTATTCTCGGTGATCCGGAAGGTTCTGTCCAGACTCGACACGGCTGTGCGCTCCTAAGTTGTTTTATTTCTCAAATGGAACCTACTTCCATAGGAGTGGCGCTCGAATCTGCCGATTGGATCAATGCCATGCAAGAGGAGCTTGCAGAATTCACTCGCAATAACGTTTGGGACTTGGTGGAGAGACCATCACATCAGTCAGTGATTGGCACCAAGTGGGTTTTCAAGAACAAGCGAGATGAAACTGGCACTGTAGTCAGAAACAAAGCTCGATTAGTCGCCAAAGGCTACAGGCAATGTGAAGGCATCGACTTCGACGAGACCTTCGCACCAGTTGCCAGAATGGAGGTGATACGGCTGTTCCTTGCTTATGCAGCGTATCACGGCTTCACGGTGTTCCAGATGGACGTGAAGAGCGCCTTCCTGAATGGCGAGCTAAAGGAGGAGGTTTATGTCGAGCAACCTCCAGGCTTTGAAGTTGGCACCAAGGTGTACAAGCTGAGAAAGGCCCTGTATGGATTGAAACAGGCGCCCAGGGCTTGGTACGAAACGCTGTCACAATTCCTCACCAGCAATGGATTTCGGAAAGGGAAGATTGATAGGACTCTCTTTCTTCTCAAGGATGGAGGTGACATGCTAATGGTGCAGATCTATGTTGATGACATCATATTCGGATCAAGGAATATAACTCTCTGCGAGAAATTTTCTCACCTGATGCAGACATCATTTCAGATGAGTATGATGGGCAAGTTAACATACTTTCTCGGACTCCAGGTCCAGCAGTCAGCTGATGGAATTTTTATCAGCCAGCGGAAGTATACGAAGGAGTTAATTCAGAAGTATTCCCAAAGAAAACTAAGTCCCTCAGAATACCTATGAGCACCAGTTGTCAAATATTTCTTGATGAGCAAGGTGAATCAGTTGATCCTACCGTCTACCGAGGAATCATTGGATCACTTCTCTATCTCACAGCCAGCAGACCCGACATTTCATACTCAGTCGGAGTGTGTGCCAGATTTCAAGCCAATCCGAAAAGGTCACACATGGAAGCTGCAAAGAGGATAGTAAAATATCTGAAGGGGACTGAATCTCTTGGAATATGGTATCCCAGGAATGATGAGCTTACACTCATTGGATATTCAGATTCAGATTTTGCTGGATGCCGTATAGATCGAAAGAGTACCAGTGGTACGTGTCAGTTTCTAGGACACAAGCTAATCAGTTGGTTTAGCAAGAAGCAGCACTCAGTTGCTACATCTACCACTGAAGCTGAATATGTTGCCGCTGCCAGTTGCTGTGCTCAAATTATTTGGATCAAGCAACAACTGGAGGATTATGAAGTGGACACTGGCGGTGTTCCCATCTATTGCGACAACAACAGTGCTATGTGCATCACGAAGAATCCGGTTCATCACTCTAGAACCAAGCACATAGATATTCGACATCACTTCATACGTGATCATGTCGA
>JAPKLW010012517.1:0-10124 GCA_026898455.1 Plectranthus barbatus
GGGAAGTTGATAGCTGAAATCTGAAATTGCTGAAACTTAATTAGGAAATTGCTTAAGTTAGGCTTCACCATTTTTTAAATGAAAATTTGTTTTAACGAACCGTCACTTCGAGCACGTGCACATTAAAATCTTGTTTTTATAAAATTAAAACCAGCCTCATTAGATGTCTAGATCATTTTTGTTGTTATCTTGAAAATGAACTAGTTAACTAGATAATAACTCATATTGTGGACTTAGAATAATTTGATTAATTTCCAGATTTCACTAAAGTATTCTAAGGCCTAATTGTATAATTGGTTCACTTAGTTAATTAGAAATAATTGCTTTAGGGTAATAATAACTTGTTATCTAGATCACTAAATTCATTATCCTTAATTAATAACTAATATAGCATTTTGGTATGAACTTGTTAACTAGCTTAATAATTTGACTAAGTTAATGAATCTTGATTAATAAGGTAAAACTTAGAAGTCCCTGAATCTTGTTCTTTATAATTTCGAATTGCATAATTTGTAATTGGGTAAATAATTGAATTAAATTGAATTAAGAGCCTAGATAATTATTTTAAGTCATAGACATTGTAGTAATTTATTCAAACTTTAATTAGGTACTTTAATCTCCAAAAAGGAAGCATCCACTAGCGGAACTAAGTAATTGGATCCATCGAATCATTTGAGGTGGGCACTACTTTATCCTATCAAATGGTTTTGCCAAATGCTTTTACAAAATGATTCTTTGTTTTAAAGCATGTTACACCGCAAAATGTTTTTGGCACCGTATGATTATGATGATATGAATTGGTGGATGAATGACATACTTGGAGATGTGTTGGATCGGGGAAGTGGCTACCCCCGTGGTATTGTAAGCCTAATGCATTAGCCCGGATAGTAATAAGACTACTGGTTGAGTAAGGGTGACTAAACCTTACCGGGTAGATAGCGAGTGGCCACTCCTATCTTACCCCTTGTGATTATGTGGATCATGTTATATATGAAATGTTGATATGTTGGGAAAATGATTATGTGGTGCCTAATTGAGTGGGAGCTCCCAAGTGAGGAAAATGTTTTATGCATATACATGAGGCTTTCAATAAAAACTTGTATTATGCATGAGTGTGCGGTGTTTTCATGATATATATATGTATTTGTTTTCGGGACACCGTGACCACTGGGTACATTCGTGTACTTAGCCCCTATGTGCGTTTTCCCTGCATGTAGGTACCGATTGATGAAGGTGAAGGTGACGTTATGAGGAGGGGATCGGAGGAGGAAACCGAAATGATTCCATATTTGTTTTAATTATTCGGTTTGTACTAATTTCGAATCCATGTTGCTTTTGATCATATCTTTTGAATGGCATGTATTGCACCCCTATGATTACTTGAATTTATGATCTAAACTTCTTAAATCTCATTTTGTACTAGGCTCTCAAATACTTGAATGATTGATTCGCACTTCCTTTAAATCTTGATATGATCCGAATTCTTGAAGGCTTGATTGATTAAATGCTAGTTCTTGAAACCTCTTATTATTCCTATGGTTCATTCTTGCCAAAAGCATGCTAATTGTTCTTGTTCTCCTAGCATGATTTAATTCGTTGGTTATGGTATCGAAGCGACGAGCTATGTCTTCATACATAGTCTCATTTGTACTTGCATTTCAAATTGAAATATGCCCTTTTGCATTC
The DNA here is from genome assembly GCA_026898455.1 of Plectranthus barbatus. Classification (NCBI taxonomy): domain Eukaryota; kingdom Viridiplantae; phylum Streptophyta; class Magnoliopsida; order Lamiales; family Lamiaceae; genus Plectranthus; species Plectranthus barbatus. The sequence continues at coordinate 1,687 of JAPKLW010012517.1, forward strand.
TTTCAAGCATGATTTAAAATATAGTTCAATCATGCTTCTATAAATTATTTGACTCCATTTTCCGCTGCGAATTATTTATCTCTTTCCTTTTAAACATTTGCTAACTTATTGCCTCATCATGCTTGTAACCATTTAATTGATTCTAATCTCCGCTGCGAATAAATTATTTAAACCTCATTCTCTTATTTCATTTTCGATCGAATCTTTACTTGCTTCCGCATGATTAAATATTTCTTCTTAAAACCACAACTTCCCTTAGCGTGCATTGTGTCGCACGTGGGACTGTCGCATAGGCCCGGTTTGGGGGCGCGACAGAAGGTGGTATCAGAGCGTAGGATTTTATTTGGCTCGATACCTTGACCTCTTAGATTCGAGGTTTCCATTTTAATGCATGCTTATTTGAATTCCACGATTTATTCATTTCTAACCTTGATTGGAATATTTGTTTAGTATGAGCATGCATGCCTTCTTGAAACACTTGTTTGAACTCCTTTGAAATTCCCATCACTTCTTCATGCTTGCTTTCTTGAAATAATTGTTTGAATTCCTTATAAAAGTCCCCTAAGTTCCTTATGCTCATCTTGCTGAAATAATTGTTTGGAATCCTTGTAGAATTTCCATGTTTTATTCATGCTCATCTTGCTTTCGACTTGACTCTTCTTTGGACCTTTTGTGAAACTTCTATGATTACTCTATGCTTATATATCTCTTGACTTGGTTGCTTTGAGTCTACCTCTTATCTTGATTTCCTTTGAATCTATGCTTTGATTTAAAGAGGTAACAAATTTTGAGCCTAATTCTTTCTTATGCAAAACTTGAAACCTATGTTCTTCCTATGTTCTTGAAAACATGCCATCAATTGTATTATTTGGATTATATGAGAATTTGGAACCATTTTGTGTTCTTGTTGGTTCGAAAATTGTGACCGTTGTTAAAGCTCGATCCCTCTCCATAACGCGCCACACCGTCATCAAACATCAAGGTACGCTTTTACGGGCTTAAACCTTTCTAAAAACGTTTGTGCATAAAGGTTGAATAGAAATGTGAGATTGTTTTGAAGGAGCAAAATATGATTTAAAGTACCACTTGGGAGCATATTTTGAAAATCAAAGGATTTTATGAAAGCATGAGTTTATAAGGGTTGATGAGTTGAAATATTATATTGATTGTGAATTATGAAGCATGAATTTGGAGAGCATGATTAGATATGAAACATGTGAATTTCTTAAATGATGTGATTAACTTGGTGAATTATTATAGCATGATTATGTGGTAATTGAAACTTTGTGGTTACATTGAATTTGAGAATAAATAGAATTATTATCATGCATTGTTGGATTTTCTGTTTTTAGATTTTTATTAGGCTATTATATATTATGTAATGCGAAAGAATTTCGCGTTTGCATCGTCCGGATAACCTTAATGTATATATATTAATCGTGATGGAATTCATCACAACCGATGTGAAACATCATACCTTAATACCTTTTATTTGTATTAATTAATTGGTATTATTTCACACGACTAACCCAACCGATCTCGTTCTTGCAGCCATGTTTAGAAACGTGTTAGGACGACAAGTTCGCGAAGAAACACGCCGGAGGGCAATGCTCGATCTCTACTTCAACAGGAACTACGCCAACGAACCGAACGTTCACTCACTAGTCAACCAGTTTTGCAACGATTGGGTTTCCGTGGAGGAATACGGGATCAACGATGCCCAAGCAATCATAAGGCTCATGGAAATCTTACCCGTTGATTGGCGACCATGGGCTTGGGAGCAAGCAAACGACTTCCTACGAGCACTTGTGGAGCAAAACCTTGTGTTCGCCGATGTCGACGGATTCATGGAACGACTTTGGACCCAAGACGACGAGGTGGGTGAACCACCAATTGGACCCTATGGCCCTGGACCTAGAATGCCTCCCGGTTATGAAGAAAACATAGTCGAATACGTCATGGATGGAGTCCGAGAAAGAGGAGTCCCAAGAGTCTACAAGGTCAACATCCAAGAGATGGATCAAGTGGAGCAACCACACCAACCACCGGCTCAAGACGAAGCGATGGAAGCCGCCAATGAAGACGAGGAGGATCCGGAAGAAGACCCCGAAGAAGAAGAAGATCCGGAAGAAGACCCCGAAAAAGAAGACCCGGAGGAAGAGGAAGGTGAAGAAAACGATCAAGGACAACTAGGACTCGACGACGACCCCATGATGTGGGATGGGATAGGAAACTTAAACGAATGGGAGGAGAACGACGAAGCCTTACTAGCCATGAATGATGCACCACCGGGAAACAACGAAGGAAATTTGAATGAAGGTCTAGCCGAACCCGAACTAGGAGTGGTAGGTCATGAGGCTCACGATTATGAGGATTGGAATTTAATCGACGAGGTGCAATATCAATTTGATCAAGACGCCGCAGCTCATCTACCGGCATGGGATGATAACGATGAAGTATTCCACCCGTGAAAAAAAGAAGTGATTCACCTTTTGACTTAGGATTAGCGTAGCAATCCTAACTTAGTATTATTCCATCTTTTGGGAAGTATTAAAAATGTAATCATGAATGATTAAACATTGTCGATCGATTCCAAAGGGAATCCAATTTTGTCGTGAAGGAATGGGAAAAGAAATCAAAATTTTAATCGACTTTGAGCTCCGAATTATCCATGTACTCATGGTGTGAATGAAGAAAGTTTTGGGGAAAAAGATCGATTATAAATGCTCAAACGAATGAGTTATATAGCGGGTTATATTACAATAGATGAAGTTTGAATATATATATACGACCGCCGTATGATAAACTTACAGAATTTAAGAAACAAATATGAGCAACTTCAAGCACGAGAAAGTCGATACGAGAAAATGGCAAGAATTCGCTAATTTTGGAAGTCACGGGACGCGGGAGACGCAACAAACCGAGCCATCGCCGCGTGCAACGACAGAGGCTCGGAAACAAGGCAAACCGCCGCGGTCAGGCCGCGGGTAAGGCCGCGGACCGCGCCTCGCTAGCCGTTTCTAAGTCTGCAGCCGCGGTCTCCAACCGCGGGCGACGACAGGCCAAAAAAACCCTCCGCCGCGGTCTCCAACCGCGGGCAACGACAGAGACCTCAAAACAAGGCCATTTGCCGCGGTCGCCAACCGCGGGCAACGACAGAGACCCAATTTTTAGGCCAAATGCCGCGGTCTCACTGTGGGGCAGGACCACAGGCCGCGGCAGAACCCGAAAGGGGCTGAACCAGCGCCAAATCGAACGGACCGGGTACACCGAGTTCGTACAACTCCGAATAACTCTAACATTCGATGCACTTTACTTCCATTACCCCAACACGATACATTTCTATGAATTACAAGCAAACGATGATGAATTGTACAAATCATAGTATGGGGAAAACTTCCGAATCGAGTCCAGAGGATCGAACTACGCATCGAGTCGTAATACCAAAAAAAAAAATGATAGCAAGCTTGGAGGCGTACGAAAATACATTTATTGTATTAGTTAATCTTACTTTATCAAGGCAATTTATCGGAATGCGAAATGGGAAACGAATGATAGCCGTGCATGCATAATGTTGTGAATTTTTAGAATTGAAATGAATAGCGAGATACGCTATAGCATGATAATACCACATGATTGATTGTAACCATGATTGATGATCAAGGAATACGCGAGAAATTGTATGAGAACGTTTATTTTCACAAACTAATCCGTTATTCAACTGCACTTGACATTAATTGTGCCTATTTTATAGAATGCCGCCAAGAGGCCGACCCCGTGTGAGAAATCTTCATGAAGTCCATGAGGAAGAAGATGAGGAAAGCGAGGAGCAGGGGGAAAGAGAACAAGAAGCACCTCCTCCTCCACCTCGAAAGATTGGGGAAATATTTTCTGAACAAAAACCGCCTACTTATGACGGTACTGGAAGCCCCGAGAAAGCCGCCATCTGGGTGCGGGGCATGGAACGAATTTTTCGCTACCTCCAATGCACCGAAGAGGAGAAAATGATCTGTATGCCTTATCAACTACAAGGCGAAGCAGATTATTGGTGGGAGAGCCATCTGAGCACCCTCACTGACGAGGAGGCTGCTTCTGTTACTTGGGAAGAATTCAAAGCCGAACTATACGAGAGGTATATCCCGGAAACATATCAACTCAGCAAGGAAGAAGAATTCATGAATCTGAAGCAAGGAAGGGACACCGTACAAGAGTACGATCGTAAGTTCTGTGCACTGTCGCGATATGCATCGGAACATATCGATACGGATAACAAGAAATTGAAACGGTTCCGATCCGGATTGAGAGAGGGAAATCCAGACTGCACTAGCTTGCTTGGAGGGACTGACATACAAGTCCGCACTGAGGAGAGCAATGGCAATAGAGGCAACCTTGCCTAAAAATACAGCAGTACAAGCATCTTCAAGTCAACCACCTCGACAAGATAACAAAAGGAGGTTTGAACACCCTTCACGCCAAGGATTTCGACAGAACCACCGTCCACATAAGAGGCCATGGCAAGGAAACCAGAGGTTCCAATCTGGGAACCAACACTTCCAGAGAGCACCCCAGACTAACCGTGCTCCTGCCCCTATCAGAAGTAACTGCAATCGTTGTGGGAGAGACCACCTAGGTCGAGAATGCATGGCCAGGAATAACGTTTGCTACCAATGTGGGAGAGTTGGACATTTTGCTGCAAGGTGTCCGAACAATGGACACAATAACTATAATCGGATCCCTCCGCCGATTGGAGCAGGTCAGAATAGGGCGCAGCCACCCAGAAGAAATGCACCTCCACAGAATCGGAACAGGAACCAAGCACCACAACTACCACCACAGGCCAACCGTCAAGGGAGAGCCTTTTGTCTGACTCAGGGAGATGATGCAGAAAAGGATGCCGAGAACCTCACAGGTATCTGCCAGATTTCAAGTATGCCTATCATTATATTATTTGATACCGGAGCCTCGCATTCTTTCATCTCAAAAGCATGTGTAGATCTACTTGAACTGAAAACTGTAAGGAAAGAAAAGGCGCTAGACGTAGTAACACCCACAGGAGAAACAGTACCCATAGGCCAATGTTGTCCAAATGTAACAGTTGAACTAGGAAATGACCATATCTCAATCGAAAACCTCAACATTATGGACATGGCCGACATCGACATCATTATGGGTATGGATTGGCTAACCAAACGCAAGGCGATAATCGATTGCAAGGAGAGGAAGGTTTCGTTCACAGACTCCACCGGGAAGATCATCGACTTCTATGGTTTTAGCAAGAGGCGAAGAGTACCCGTCGTGTCTGCACTATGTGCAATGAGGGAACTAAATAAGGAAGGAAGCCAAGCTTACCTTGTTTGGCTCGATGGAGACGAAAGCAAGAAGGAAGAGATACAAGATGTCCCCATAGTTCAAGAATTCGAGGATGTATTTCCCGAAGAACTACCTGGATTACCACCGGACCGTCAATTAGAGTTCACGATCGAATTAGAACCCGGAGCAGCACCAGTGTCAAAAGCACCGTATAGAATGGCACCGAAAGAACTACAAGAGTTGAAGGCTCAGCTGCAAGAACTCTTGGATCTCGGATTTATAAGACCCAGTGTTTCACCCTGGGGAGCCCCGGTGCTATTCGTCAAGAAGAAAGACGGATCACTAAGAATGTGCATCGACTATAGAGAGTTGAACAAACTAACACTGAAGAACAAATATCCCCTACCTAGAATAGATGATCTATTCGATCAACTCAAGGGAGCTGGAGTCTTCTCAAAAATTGATCTCAAATCCGGTTATCATCAGTTAAAGGTTCGAGCAGAAGACGTTCCGAAAACCGCTTTCCGTACAAGATATGGACACTATGAGTTCACAGTGATGCCATTTGGGTTGACAAATGCCCCTGCAGTATTTATGGACTTGATGAATCGAGTTTTCCACCAATACCTTGACAAATTCGTCGTAGTGTTTATTGATGACATCTTGATCTACTCTAAGGGGAAGGAAGAGCATCAAGAACATCTTCGGATCGTCCTAGAGATACTAAGAGCTGAGAAATTGTACGCAAAGTTTAGCAAGTGTGCATTTTGGCTCAAGGAAGTTATGTTCTTAGGGCACGTCATATCCGCCGAAGGGATAAAGGTTGATCCTAACAAGATCCAAGCAATACAAGAATGGAAATCACCGAAGAATCCGAACGAAATCCGGAGTTTTCTAGGCTTGGCGGGCTACTACCGACGTTTCATAGAAGGATTCTCGAAGATAGCAAGGCCAATGACCCAACTACTGAGGAAAGGTGCGAAGTATGAGTGGTCAGACGCTTGTGAGAAGAGTTTCCAAAAGTTGAAGGAGCTACTGACCACTGCACCCGTACTAGCTGTACCTGAGGATGGAAAAGACTTCGAGGTCTACACAGATGCGTCAAAGAATGGATTAGGATGTGTGCTAATGCAAGGCGGGAAAGTGATAGCATATGCTTCCCGACAATTAAGACCACACGAGCTAAATTATCCGACGCACGATCTAGAAATAGCCGCTGTGGTACACGCACTTAAGATATGGAGACACCATTTATATGGTGTTAAATGTGCAATATTCACAGATCATAAGAGCTTGAAATACTTTTTCGAGCAGAAGGAGCTAAACATGAGGCAACGACGATGGTTAGAGTTAGTCAAAGATTATGACATGACAATCAACTACCATCCCGGAAAAGCTAACAAAGTTGCCGATGCCCTAAGCCGAAAAGGCTATGCGAGCGCAGCTCATTTGACTGCATCTGAGGACTTGATCAAAGATTTCGAAAAACTCAGACTTGAAGTCATTATACCGAGTTCAAGGGAAGAAAGTGGAAGTCTAGCCGCCATGGTAGTAATCCCCGAACTGAGACAACGGATCATTGACCTACAAAGGCAGAGCAAACCATTAGAAAAGATCCGAGTAAAAGTTCGACAAGGCCAAAAGGGAGACTTCACCGAGGCACCAGATAATGCCTTACTGTTCAAAGGAAGGATTTGCATACCCGAAGACGAGGGTCTAAGAAAAGAGATTATGAAGGAGGCGCATGACACTCCGTATACCGCTCACCCCGGAGGAACCAAAATGTATCACGATTTGAAGCAATCATTTTGGTGGGAAGGTATGAAGAAGGATATATCCGAGTACGTGGAGAGTTGTTTGATTTGCCAACAAGTCAAAATGCTACATCAACGCCCGTACGGTAAATTGCAACCGTTAGAAATACCTGAGTGGAAGTGGGAGCACATAGCTATGGATTTCATAACCGGTCTGCCAGCGACACAGAAAAAAAATACGAGCGTATGGGTAATTGTCGATCGACTGACCAAGAGCGCTCACTTCTTACCAGTTCAGATAACATATGGAGCTGAAAAGCTAGCACAGATCTACGTGCGAGAAGTAATCCGACTGCATGGGTTACCAAACTCTATCACCTCCGACAGAGATGCCAAATTCACTTCCAGATTTTGGATGAGCTTGCAAAGAGAACTAGGGACTCAACTAAATTTCAGCACTGCTTATCATCCTCAATCAGATGGACAATCCGAAAGGACGATTCAAGTCCTAGAGGACATGTTAAGAGCAGTCATACTCGATCAAGGAACGGATTGGGAGCGAGTCCTACCACTAATTGAGTTTGCTTACAACAACAGTTATCAGTCGACCATCAAGATGGCACCTTTCGAAGCACTATACGGTAGAAGGTGCAAGTCGCCTCTCTACTGGGACGAGGTAGGCGAGAGGAAGGCACTTGGCCCTCAAGCGGTAGAAGATATGATTAAATCGGTCCGTCAGATCAAACAAAGGATCAAGGAAGCACAAGACCGACAAAAGTCGTATGCCGACACCCGCCGCAGTGAATTGAAATTCGAAATAGGGGATAAGGTCTTCTTGAAGATATCCCCCTCGAAAGGAGTGACTCGTTTTGGGATGCACGGGAAGTTGAAGCCAAGATATGTAGGTCCGTTTGAGATCCTTGAAGAAGTGGGCCCGGTAGCTTACCGACTGGCCCTGCCGCCAAACATGGGCGACATTCACAACGTGTTTCACTTATCTCAACTCCGCAAATATGTCTACGACCCTAGACATGTTATCCATCATCATGAGGTGAATGTACAACCGGACCTCCATTACCATGAGATGCCAGTAGCAATCCTCGATAGAAAAACTCAAGAGCTCCGCACGAAGAGTATACCGATAGTGAAAGTACGGTGGAAACATCACGGTGATGAAGAAGCTACGTGGGAACTCGAAGAGAAGATGAAAGAAAAATACCCCGAGCTATTTCAGTAGACTTTCAATTTTCGAGGACGAAAATTTTTGTAAGGTGGGTAGGATGTAACGCCCCGTATTTTTCCAGCCTTTTATTTAATAAATTACGAGGCAAATGTCGCTACAACCATTATATTATTATTAATATCAAGCGACTT
>JAPKLW010012518.1:0-10124 GCA_026898455.1 Plectranthus barbatus
AATCTAGATGGAAGTTCGTGACGGTTATTCTCAAATTGGGCAAAAGTTTTTCATTTAATTGATTTTCCCCCTTTTATAGATGAGCTAGCAGGGCCTCGGATCGCTCAAGCTAAAGTTGGCTTGCCCGAGCCTCCAGAAGATCCGCGGGGAAATGGGAAACCCAACTGGCTCGGCCGAGCGAAGCCTCTGTTCAATGGCTCGGCCGTGCCTGCACACCGACCAGCCAAGCGAGCTCTCTGTCGGGCAGCTCGGCCGAGCCTGCACACCACTTGGCCGGGCGACTCCTCAAAGCTCCCGAAACTCCTCCTTTTGCACCGCTCGGGCGAACATAGCCTCCTCGGACTTCATACTTGGACGATTTTCCTCCAAAACTCTCCAAAATACGCTATATTATGCTCAAAATGTATCCTACATCATTTCAAACACGAAAACACAAAAACAAGATAAAAGAACGACAAAAACATATGATATGAGGGTAAAATGGCCTCAAACATGCACGCTCACACATCGAAAAATAGGTCATTTTACACACATATCACAAGGCCTCCTTGAATCTTTCCCAGCTCAGATGGTCCCTCTCTACTGGTGCGACTGACTTCACATAAGTCTCCCACCATCTGGTTGCCTTCCCTTTCAGCTGGTAGGACATGCAATTGATCTTTTCCTCCTCCGAACACCTCATGTGCTTGAATATCTTTTCAAGCTCCCTTACCCAGTCTTCTGCAGTTGCAGGGCCTCCTGTTCCATCAAAACTTGGAGGCTGCTGCTTCCTGAAAGTTTCCACCCACTTAACTGAAGAAATTTCAGGTGCGTTCCCGTGTGGCGGTGGAAATTGACCATGTTGGTCAGCTGGGCCCTCCTCATCTGAGATGATTTCATATTCCTCATACCCTTGATTAATGGGGACCTCCTCCCAATGTGGGTTTTCGTACTCAGGCTGTGGGTTAGCTCTCCCACGGCCTCTGCCTCTCTGGCCTCTACCTCGGCCTCGTCCACAGCCTCTGCCTCGGCCACGGCCTCTTCCCCTTCCTTGGTCGATGAATTCCATTACTTTTCACTGCAAAACAACACTCATTTAGCAATTTCATAATATCCTCACACATTAGCATTCATTATATCCTGGAACCATACCACCCATTTAATACTCACTCAAAACTTTTAAACAACCAACACCAACATTCAAAATCCAAGAAGATCCAAACAATAATCGTTAAATATCCAAGCAAGTCTCACATGCTACAATTCCGATACAACAGGAATACGATCACCAAGAATAGCAAGGTTCAACAACAACTAAATCTCAGTCTCTTTCCGGAACATAATCATAAATAGAGTACAACAAGGCATCAATAAGATGTCCAAATCCAAATAATAAACTACCAATATCAAATCCGTACAACTCTCACTCGAATCCCTCAGACGGATCCTCCTCCTCATCATCATCCTCCATCTTCATCGGCATCTTACCCCTGCCTCGGCTGCTCTCGGTGTCGCTGGATAGACAGATCGGAGCCTGTCTCGTCCCATAGCCATAAGTAGTCCCATAGCCTCCAAACATATCCTCGTACCCGCTCGCTGTGGGCCTTGGCCACATCTCGGCACTATCCCAACCGTTGTCATATACTGGCTTGGCCCCGCTGGGCCCTCCCAAGTCCTGCTGCGGCTGCTGAACTGATGGTGCAGGTGGATCCTGATATCCACAAGGCAAGGTCGGATCCTGCTGCGGCGGTGGATACTGGACTGAAGCTGTGGAAAAATCACACTACACATAAGGATCATATGCTCCTCCCTGCTGTAACCTGGGTTGGGGTGACGCATAAGCTACTGTAGGTGTACTCGGCGTAGGTTGGACTCTCGGGTGTGACGTGGGTGCAGGTACCGGTGGAACCTGAGCGATAGGTGGTGCAGGCGGTGAAGATAGAGTCCATTGCGGCGACGACTGCTGCAATGTTGCCTGGTAGTTAACATACCCTGAGGATCCCACGGGGTCGAAGTAAGGGTCGACTGATCCTCCAGACCGGTGCTCGGATGGTACTACCATCTGTGCCATAGAAGATGAGGCAGGTCTAGGCCTCGGCTGCGGTGCCTCACCTGTCGCCGACGCCTGTGTACTCCTCGAGGATGCTGGTGACACACCCTCCGCGAAAACTGCCTCTTGAATGAGTGCAGCCATGAATGTCTGAAAACTCCCTCGAGTACCCGTCCGCTGATTACGATGAACTCTGGCTAGCTCCAGTGTCCGACTAGTCCACCTCGATGGCATCAACTCCGTGGTCCTCTCCATAGCCTCTGCATCTGTGATGCCCTGTCCTCTCGCCTGTCTCCAAAAATTCCAGTACTCCATCAACGTGTTAGGCAAATTATCTTCCTCGAATGGTGGGTAGCTCCTAAAACGAAAAGCTACGCTCCTAGGGTCCATCTGCCACAACAACAACATCAAACGATCAGTCCAAGGTCATAAATAACATCAACATGCGTAACTCTGTGTCTCGGGATAACTACTGGCCTCCGATACACTATGTCGAGGGTCTAACGGATCCTCGCGCTAAAAGACACACTCACTCAAGTCTCGACTAACTTGCCAGGCTCCTTGTGCATTCAGCACACTTAATACCAACTAACCTCGTGCATTTTGCACACTCATCCAATTACTGGATTTTCCAGTTCACAGAAATTTTCAATTTCACAACACAGGGTCAAAGTTCTAAGTTCAATAGTCAGTTCACTTCATCCTACAATATTATACTACAACTCAATTCAACTAGCACATCTATATCCATAACACCAAGTTCAACTGCTTGCAAATATTTTAAATTTATAATCAATTCAATTTCAACTCACACTTTCTAGAAAAAGGTCACCTCATTGGTGCCGAATAGAAATCACTTTCAACTTTTTGGAAATAACAAAACTTTCTCAACTCATAAAGTTCACAACTTTAATAAATCAAACGCTTTCTCAAACTCAACACCTCAAAACCACTTCATCACAATCAGTATTAGCACTCTGGCTTAACACGAAATCAATTCAACTCAAAATAACTCTTTCCATATCCCACATAACACCAATTCTTTCAATTCCTCAATTTACTTTTCAAAACATTCACAATGTTTTCAAAACATTCAAATTGTACTTAAATTGCAAGCAGGGGAAACTTTTAAATCTTAAACTTTAAAGCTTTTAAAACATACCTCAGGTGGCGCAGGATGGAGTAGGGTGTAAACACGAGCGATTACTTCACACGACTTTCAAAATTTTAAATACTTCTAAGACTCGAAGTTTTCAAAATACTTTAAAATCATTTAAAACTTCAAAAACTCTCGCTCGGATACCACCTCTGTAACGCCCCCAACTGACCTTCCCAATTTGGGGTTGTACTACATTGATGTTTCAGGTTTTATCAAAATTTTCTCAAATAAGTAAGCGAAAGACTTTAACTAAAATGAAAAGATAAATTAATTCATCAAAATCGTACTTCGAGTTAAAGTTTAAGAATATATGCTCAAAACATTTAAAGATTCAAAAGTGGGAAGGGTAAATCAGAGAGCGTAGCAGCGTGTGTGTAACGTGGCGGAGATATGCATATGAAGATGCATATCTCAGGATCTAGAGTTTACAAAATACTTCATGTCGCCAGTTTACACCCCTGCTCGCCCATCCTTGCCGCTCAACCTGCGTATTTTAGAAATAATACGAGGGGCTGAGTACTAATGTACCCAATGAGAAACATGCCCGAAAACATACATTATATAGGAGATATGCTATGCAACTCACACAGATAGACACGGGGTTTTATTGAAAGGAGCCGTGTTATCTAAAACATTTTATTTTGGCACGCGTGCTATTTACATGTTATTATATCTGTATCAGTGATGTAACTGGAAGTTAGCTGACTTCCAAGTTACGATGATCAGTAAGGAATGCATTCAGACTCAACCTACTGTCATCAATGTGTACTAGTCTCAGAAATCCATTTTGAGACCCGATCGTTTAAAAATAATTCACCGGATGCAAACACCGGAGGACACTCCACCTCATTCCAACAAACACATGGGGACAATTCACCCAAATCAATATCAAAGGGGCTTCCAACCCTGTTCACTAAATGAGTTCTAGCGCAGTTATGGAAACCTGGTTCTAAACTCATTAGTTATACTCTCTGCCGATGGGAATCGACAGAGGACAGATACAATAGCACAAAACATGCATAGCAATCTCAATTTAAATCGAAGCAGTTTTAACACATTTTGAAAGGAAAAACACGCATTTGATTTTATACTGAAATAGTTTCCCACTTGATAATTGACTTTTAGGTATAGATGTTTTCTGCTAGTATGAGCTCGACTGATCCTCACTTTCAATTTCCTACAATTAATTTGGGATACCCAAGTTAGGTTAATAATCTAGGACACTGTAACTCAATCAACTCTTAACAACATAGCATAGACTCAGAGGTCAATTGATTCGAACAGGAACGGAAACGAAACAAGAAAACATAAGTTCCACACTCTGGTGGCTGTGTCGATCGACAGAACTATGTGTCGATCGACACAGTCCAAGTCGACACACCACACACAACTCTGTCGACATTATTTGTCGACCATCTTTGTCGATCGACACTCATTCTGTCGATCGACAGAATTACGTTGATCCTCTCCTCCTGTCGGGCATCCCTGTCGATCGACAAATATCCTATCGATCGACAGAATTGTTCGATACCTCTCCTCCAACAAGCGTCCTTTGTGTCGATCGAAACACATCCTGTCGATCGACAGGATGTTCGATCGACTTCCTTTCGACAAGAGGCCTCTGTGTCGATCAACAAGATTCTTGTCCACCGACACGAGTCGTCTTCTTCGCGAACTTCGGCGGAAAACCTGCAACTTCGACGAAAACACCTCTCCACACCTCCGATCATACATGAAAATACATTATCAAGGTCCTCTAACATCCTAGAACTCGAATATTACCTCAAAACATCAATTTAACATGAAAAACGGAGGGGAAACGAAGCTCACCGAAGTCCCTCTCTCTCACGGCGGCGGCGGCGATTCTGGCGGTGGAACTCGCATTTCAGACCTTCCGAACGCTCCTCACACGACGGGGAATACGTCTAAAATGTCAAAATACGGATTCACGACCAAACAATTGAGATTCAACATAAACCCAAATAATTCAACCAAGATAAACACCTTACCTTCTCTCTAGGTTATCTCCGTCAATTCTCCACCTCTCGGAGCCCACTGCAGATCGAATTGAAGCCGAGAAGGAGAGCTACGCGTTGGTGGTGGTGGCTTGGTCGGGGGTCGCCAGAGTTGGCCGAAAACTGGCCGGGAAGTCGACGGGTTTTGGTGGGGGTTTGGGAGAACTCTCAACCTTTCTCTCTCTAACACTTATAACATAAGGTGGAAAAGTTTAAATTATGACTCTCACCCTATATATACCCCTCTCCCATCATATAATATATGTAATATGTGTATAAACATATACATATAACTCAATTTCCATATAGTTTCAAATATAATTTCATGAATAATTTTATTTCCTCAAATTTCCATCTCCACATAATACATGATAAATCATATCATTTTCTTCCAAAATTCACAATTCATCTTATCATCTTCAAATAAACCATGGTAACTCTTTATTTATATAATTCCCCTCCAACTTCATAATAATAATTAAATCCTTAGTTTGAACTCATGAAATAAATACACCAAAATTGAGAATAATTCACTTTATATAACTCAAATAATCATACATGGTCAATTAATACACGGGGTATTACATCCCCTCACCCTTATAAAAATTTCGTCCTCGAAATTTACAAAGCTTCGAAAAGCTCGGGACACTCCTCTTTCATCTTCTCTTCCAACTCCCAGGTCGCTTCCTCACTCCCATGGTGATTCCAAAGCACCTTAACAAGCGGAATTGACTTATTCCTGAGCTCTTGCATCTTACGATCTAATATAGCCTCCGATCATTCTTCATATTGCAAATCTGGACTTAAAATCACATCTTCTTGGCGAATCACGTGTCTAGGATCGTATACATACTTCCTCAGCTGAGACACGTGGAACACATTGTGAATGTTACCCATGCTCGGGGGTAATGCTAATCTATACGCTACTGCACCAATGCGTTCCAAAATCTCATACGGTCCCACATAGCACGGTCTCAGTTTACCTTTCACCCCAAAGCGTATTATCCCTCTGGAAGGCAAAACTTTGAGGAACACCTTGTCCCCTATTTCAAAACATAATTCGGCCCTCCTTGAGTCGGCATAGGACTTCTGCCTACTCTGTGCTTCCTTGATCCTTTCTCTGATCTGCCGGACTATTTCAATCATCTCATTTACCGCGTCCGGACCAATAACTCTTCGTTCTCCTACCTCATCCCAATACAGAGGCGAACGACACTTTCTCCCATAAAAAGCCTCGTAAGGAGCCATTCCGATTGTTGCCTGATAACTGTTATTATAAGCGAATTCAATCAAGGGCAAAATCGGCTCCCAACTGCTTCCTCTATCCAAAACTACCGTCCTTAGCATATCTTCGAGAGTTTGGATTGTCCTCTCAGATTGCTCGTCTGATTGAGGGTGAAATGTCGTACTAAAATTTAGGCGAGTCCCCAACTCCTGTTGTAAGCTCATCCAAAATTGAGATGTAAACTTTGCATCTCTGTCAGACGTAATAGATTTAGGCACTCCGTGCAGTCTGACTATCTCTCGGACATAAACCTGAGCTAGCTTATATGATCCATAATTCACCTTAATCGGTAAAAAGTGAGCACTCTTCGTTAGACAATCCACTACAACCCATATCACTGTATTCCCTTTCTGTGACCTTGGCAAGCCAGTCACGAATCCCATTTCCACTCAGGGATGTCTAACGGTTGCAACTTTCCATACGGCCGTTGATGTAACGCCTTAACTTGCTGACATACCAGACATTTTTCAACGTATAAGGCCATATCCTTCTTCATACCATCCCACCAGTACTTGGTTTTCAAATCTTGATACATTTTAGTACTTCCTGGGTGAGCGGTATACGGCGTATCATGAGCCTCGCTCAAGATCTCATTCCTCAGTTCTTCACTATTCAGTACCAAGTTTCTTTCTCGGAACAACAATGCACTATTAGGTGCTTCCCGATACTCTCCTACTGGCTTGACCTTCAGCTTCTAACGCAACTTCTCTATTTCTGCATCCTCCTTCTGTGCCTCAATGATTCTCTCTCTTAAATCCGACACTACTGTCAAAGTTGCTAAATCGCATCTCTTCCTCTCTGAAGGCGATATCACTTCTAGACTAAGCTTCTCGAACTCCCTGATTAGTCTGCTTTCTCTCGTAAGCATGCAGCCTAGCTGAGCTTCTCCTTTTTCTGCTCAAGGCATCAGCTACTGAATTTGCCTTGCCTGGGTGATAATTGATCGTCAAGTCGTAATCATTCACGAGTTCTAACCATCTCCTCTGTCTCATATTTAAGTTCTTTTGTTCGAAGAAGTACTTCAAACTCTTGTGATCCGTGAATATGGCACACTTCACTCCATAGAGATAGTGTCTCCAAATTTTTAATGCATGAATTACGACTGCTAACTCCAAGTCATGAGTCGGGTAATTTACCTCATGCGGTCTTAACTGCCTTGACGCGTAAGCTATCACCTTACCGTCCTGCATCAATACGCAACCTAGTCCATTCTTCGAGGCGTCAGTGTAAACCTCGAAGTTCTTATCTGATTCTGGCACTGCTAAGACTGGCGCAGTTGTTAAAAGTTGCTTCAACTTCTGGAAGCTCTCCTCACATTCCTCGGACCATACAAACTTCACACTCTTCTGCAGTATTTGAGTCATCGGCTTCGCAATCTTTGAGAAGCCCTCAATGAATCTTCAGTAATAACCGGCTAAACCCAGAAAACTGCAAATCTCGTTTGGCGTAGTTGGTGACTTCCAGTCCATCACTGTCTGAATCTTGGCTGGATCTACCTTGATTCCATCAGCCAAAATGATGTGACCCAAGAACGTCACTTCTCTCAACCAGAATTCACACTTGTTAAATTTGGCATACTGTTTCTCGTCCCTCAGGGTCTGCAACACTGTTCTCAAATGCTGCTCATGTTCCATTTCACTCTTCGAGTATATCTGAATGTCATCGATGAATACCAGAATGAAGTTATCGAGATATGGATGAAATACTCAATTTATCAAGTCCATGTACATTGCAGGAGCATTTGTGAGTCCAAACGGCATTACTACGAACTCGCAGTGACCGTATCTAGTTCTAAATGTTGTTTTCGGAATATCTTCTTTCCTGATTTTCAGCTGATGATACCCTGATCGCAGATCGATCTTAGAGAATACCTTCGCTCCTTTGAGCTGATCGAATAGGTCGTCGATCCTTGGTAATGGGTATCTGTTCTTCAGTGTCAACTTGTTCAGTTCCCTGTAGTCAATCCACATGCGCATCGACCCATCCTTCTTCTTCACAAATAGAACCGGTGCACCCCATGGTGACACGCTCGGCCTAATGTATCCCATATCCAACAGCTCTTGAAGTTGGACCTTTAATTCTTGCAATTCCTTTGGGGCCATGCGGTACGACGCTTTAGAAATTGGTGCCGCACCCGGTTCCAAGTCAATTGTAAATTCCACCTGGCTGTCTGGTGGTAACCCTGGTAGTTCCTTCGGAAATACATCCTCGAACTCTCTTACGATCGGTACATCTTGCACTATTAGCTCTGGTTTCTCCTCTCCCTCCAGGTACACTAAGAAAGCTTGGTTTTCGACTTTACGCAACAACTTCGTTGCTTGAATTGCTGAAATTACAGTTACTCTCTGCTTCTTTTGGAATCCATGCACAAACTCTTCTTCATTCCCTTGCTATGGAATGATCACTCGCCTCTCGCGACATAAGATCGTCGCCTTATTCTCTGACAGCCAATCCATTCCTAGGATTATATCTACATCATGAATGTCCAGTACATTCAACTCTGCTACTTGAATCTCATTCTCATCAAGCTTGATTCTCAAGTCTCGGCACACTAAAGTAGAAATAGTGGTTTCTCCTGAAGGTATCGCTACGTTCAAGTCTTGACTACTCTTTTCTACTTTAAGTTTCAAAGCCTCAACACATGCAGATGAAATGAAAGTATGCGATGCTCCAGTATCAAATAATACCATAACGGGTATATGCTCTCCTCTGCTGACCTTCACCACCCTGCTGGTTACCCTCTTGGTTCCTGGGTGGAGCCTGATTGCCGTGCCTGCCTCCTCCTCGGTTACCCATGTTGCCTCTCCATGGCTGGCGGTGCCCTCCGATAGCTCTCAGCTGTTGATTCGCAGGCCTTTGGAAATTCTGATGATTTCCACCTTGAGTTTGCGGCGTTGGGCAAAGATTGGCGTAGTGACCCTGACCTCCGCAGTTGAAACATCTAACTGCATTCCCTTGGCATCCTCCGGTATGCCTCCTGCCACACCTTTGGCAGTTCTGTGGGCCTGCCTGGTCACGTCTCTGAGCCTGCTGGGGGTTAAACCTCTGGAAATTCTGCTGATCGTGCCTTCCTTGATAGTTCTGCTGCCGACCTTGGTCATGGCGCTTCTAGCTGCCTTGACCTTGCACGAATTGCCTTGGCGGCTCCTCCCACTTCCTTTTCTGAATTGGAGCTGGGGCCTGCACCTCCTGTGCTCCCCACTCCAGCATTTTCTTCATGTTCTTGGACACCTCAATGTCCAAAGCATGGCTTAGCAGCTCTTGGTAGCTCAGTCCTTTCATGGTCGCCAGCTGTGTGCGGATCTCCTCGCACAGACCATCTATGAACTTTTCCGCCATCTTTTGTGGCGTGTCCGCCAAATGCGGCGCCATCTGGAGTAGCTCGCCAAACTTGGTGTCGTACTCCTCCACCGTCAGTTTTCCTTGCTCGAACAGGAAAAACTCCACTGCCTTTTTCCTTCCGATATTGTTTCGGAACATACTTCTCAAACAAGGTGACAGTCGTGTGAAGTGACACACAATTCCACGTTAAATTATCAATCTGAGTTCTTTTCTATTCGCTCTCGTGGAAACTATTTACTCGTATGATGGTGTATTAATAGCTAGGCAATACAATTGTCGTTGATTTTCTTTATC
>JAPKLW010012519.1:0-10122 GCA_026898455.1 Plectranthus barbatus
CTCAGCTGTGATACTGTTTATATCTCGCTAGGTCAAACGATTCATATAATCCTCTGTGATCTCCTACACACCATATGATCATCCCTATAGGCGAGATAATAGGATATTATGGTTCGTTGTATGTTTGTTTCATCAGACAGCGAGTATTGTTGCGGCAACATATATGAAGACCAGTGTACAAAACACTTAATCATATATGCTTTCAGTATATAATCCCAACAATCTTCCACTTATACTTAAAGCATAATACCATTTCTTTACCAAAGTATTAAGTGTGTCTATACTGTCAATCACTCCCACTGCATTCACGTCACCTCTTGTCACGATTTTAATTTAAAAGATGTTCGGATTTTAATTCAAAAGATGTTCCAAGATCTCATAAGTCCTATTTCTGAAACTGTTCGGATAACCATCCTTTATGCCTGACAATATCTCCACACCGTTTCCGAATGTAAAAATACCATCTACATAATATGCAAGGAAAACCACGCTTCCGCTGACACATAACTGGTACATGAAACTATCATTCTTGATAGACAATATCGAAATGTCTGTTACATGACCTTGAAGCTCCCTTAAGTTCATACTTGAACTACCATGGCTTCCAGACATGATGCTTTGCCCATAACTTATCTGGTTGTTGCATAGAAATGTCATCACCTTTTATCAAGGTACCCGTTTATAAAATACGGATGACATCATCTATATTCCAGATATTTAGATTCATATGTGCTGTTATGGTTAAAAGAATTCGAATGGGTTTAACAGTTGCAACCAGTGAGAAAGTCCTGTTGTGAAACATACCTTACTCACTAACCTAGATATTCGAATATACTAGGTTACCATTCGAGAATTTCTTTCCTTGTATATCAATCAGTTACTTATAGCTGGTAAGCTATTTGGCAATCACTGATCCTGATACACAACCATAACCTTTACTGATTCATTTCTGAATCCATGACTTGACGTCATTAAACTTCATCTTTTGTCTTAACAGCTTCGTTGCGCTTTGAGGGATGAGTACGATGTTGTTCGTTTATCTGGGAACAAGTCCAGAGACTGTTTCCACGAACTAGTACCATTAAGCCTGTTAAGGCAACCTCCCATTGCAACGATGCTCCTTTATGTTGTCAGTTAATGGTGCATTAATTTGTGGTTTATCACCTTACACAGGTGACCATGCAATTGGTACCATACCTTCCAAGGTATGCTCAATATGCCACGGGGTATTTCCTGATGGATTTGAATTGTCTTCTCTAAAACGTTAGAGAACAGTCTCACATTTGGATTCATGGTTACATCCTATACAACTTGCTTGTATCTAGAATTCACAAAGCAACCATCTTTTTCGTTTACCTGGAATAGCCCACAAAGCAGTATTAGCTTAAACCTTTCTTCAAACCAATCAGTTTCCTATATCAGCTTAACAGCCGAATTACCCATCATTGCTCTTTTGACTGAGTCAAGGTCTGCTAGGGTATTTGGAACTGATTTAGAAGACACTAGATTAAGCAAACACACAACTGCTTTTGGCGCTCTTCCCAAAAAGAAAATTTGGCAAAGCTGGCATAACTTATAAACTTTTAAAGAATCTTATTTCGTTTTACCTACACTATCCCAATCGAGGAATAATAGGTGTAGTTAACTGGGATGCAATCCCTTTGCTCTGCCAGATACTGTAAAACCCCATCACTTAAGATACACCATTATAAATAAACCATAATGTTTTTACGGTTCTTGTTTAACTTATTCTCTACCTTAGTCTTGAACGCTCTTGATTAAAGCAAAAGACTAAGACTTGTAGTGAATTAGATAAACATATCCAAATCTTAAATGATTACAGTATCAATGCCTGTTAAGGCAACTGCGGAAGTAGACTCAAACCAACAAACCAGAGCAAAACACGAAATAACTTATAGAGATAATCGCCTATTAAAAGCCCTTGGTTAACATCTTAAACCTCTAAGTAGTTGTCATAAGTACCATTCTTAGGAATACCTGGATTGAATCCATAATTCCATGAATTACTTAAAACTACTTAGACTGATGTAACCTATCTCTATAGAGATTCTTTAAATTATACCTTAGAACACTGATAGTTTATGTAATCAAGTAATGAAGAGACAATAATCCATAATAGAAAACATTGTTATTCATCATGATAGAAAAACTCTATCTGAATAACTGATAATCCATAACAATGGATGAAAAATATGTTTCTCAAAACAAAACAATATCTCTTCTGGAACAGAGTTTTAACATAAACTCAAAATAAAATCTCCATCAGCTGAAGTAGTAACTTCCAGCATCAATCTTGGAGATGGTAATCCCGCCATCTTCAAGCGTTAAGCTTGGTTCCCTGCAAAGTGTAGCAAACACGATTAATGATCTCAGTTACCACTACCCACTAAGGAGTAGAAAACTGATACTAAACATGTTTCAACAAGCAATGCAAAAGATGACGTACCTTGTCCCTTAGTTATCAAACTTGGACAATTTACTTTCCAGTGTCCCTTCTTGCCACACTTGAAACATTTGTCCTTCTTGTTATCTTTCTTTCCTTTGTTCTCTCCTTTACCATTCTTCTTCTTCATGTCATAATGACGCGATTTAGAAGAACTTCTAGCAAGAGATCTGGAATGAACTGATAAGGCAAGACTACTCCCACTGCTTCCTTCATTCCTCTTTTCTTTGACATCACTCTTTCGACTCGGAAGCAAATCAGAGTGACTCACAGAAAAGACTGAAGAAGCTTCTGTTGATACAAGATCCTTGAGCAGACTGTGAATAGTATACTCACTCTTGTTTTTCTCAACAGAAATTCTGAAGTCATCAAATGACTTCGATAACGTGTTGAGTATTAAGTCAATTTTGACATCATTGTCAATTTGACCACCCATTAATGTGTACTCATCTATAAGTTGGATGAGTGATTCCACATGTTCACGTACCGAACAGTTCTGACCCATTTTCTGTCTTACAATACGCTTGATAAGACTGGATCCAGCATGTCCATCGAGTCCGCCATATGCTACGTCAAGACGTCGCATAATGTCACACGCAAACCATACATCACTATAACGAGGACGCAGTGCATCTGACATACCAGCAAAGATATATTGTCTGGCCATGCCATTCGACCACATGCACATGTGATACTGTGCACGCTCCTCATCGGAAGATGTATTAGTCGGCGAACTCAGACAGGGAGTTTGCAGAACAAACAAATGTCCAAACGAATCCAAGAGTTTGACAATGTCACTTTTCCATCCAGGAAAATTCGGACCAGTCAAGGAATTATGAACGATTGAATTAATGAGCGATGCAATAATAGACAAATCTGAAAACAAATAAGTGAATTAAAGTAAGCAAATACTACGAACAATTGAAACAAATATGCATAGAACCTTTAGATAAAACAATACAATTTGTTCCCTCCAATTGCCCAAGCTAATTTACTGCAAGCTGCCCCAGCAGACGTTTACAGCAAACGCTCAACCAGACCAAAATGATCCTTTAATTTCTTAACATGCCAGGTATCTTAAGCAAAAGAAATTAATATTGGAGATCTCAAGACCATGTTCACTTATCCGGAGCAGGGACGTCTCAAAAGAGTTATACTCCAGGCAACATCTAAGCCAAAGTAACCCACAAGCTTAACTCCGGATATTAAAAAGGCGATTCGACATACGTACTAGACCCATGCGTCCAGCCCTTAACATCCTTTGTTATCCCACTTAGATTAATCTTAGAGACCAATGAAAGTTGTCTCAATGCAAGCTGCCCAAGCAGACGTTTGCTCAGAGGCTCCCACTTCTCATCTTAAAATAAGTGTTTTATTTGGAAACCTCATCGCATTGGAACTGGTAAGGGACCTCTAACGCAAGCTGCCCAAGCAGAAGTTTACGCTTCGAGATGCCCCACTACCAATGAGAGGTCGTACTTGTGGAGGTCTAATGATCTTGGTTAGAAAAGAACCAAAATCCTGCTTAGTATTTTTAATTCTAAAGGTTTCATGCGCACACATTATTTTATGTTCCCATAAATTATGTCACACCCAAAATTCCATCATAAATTAAAATGATCCCGGAATTTATAGACACAATTTAAAACATAAAATAAATCACATAAGACATGCTCAAAAAATAAATTGCAACATGCTTATAACAGTAAATAATTAAAGCAAATAATCATGCTTCCTATTATTTACTAGTGCGCAAATAATAAATCACATCAATACGAGAATAAATAAATAAACAAATAAATTCTCGTGCCCCTCAGATGCGATTACAACTGAAAAATAATTAAATCTATCTATTACAAGATTTATTTCTCAGTACAGATTTGAAATCTGATTTGAATTGAATAAACAGCATTTGGGCTTCAAATTAGGGTTTCTGGCCCAAACAGCAGCCAAACCCTAATTTTCAGACTAGCGGGCCGCCTCCGGGCTGAGAAGCCCAATTTCCGGCCCGGGCTTGGAAACCCTAGGGTTTTGGAAAACCATAGCAACTAGGAAAACCCTAGCCGCCAGCCCACCACCAGCCGCCGCCAGCCGCCTTTTCGGCCGCCGCCTGCGGCCGGAGTTCGCAGCCAGCCCGCGCCCCTGCTCAGCCGACCTCGCCCCAGCTGCCACTATCATCGGCCGACGCTGCAGCATTTCCCGGCAGCCTCGCGAGGAACGAGCAGCGCATGTCGCAGCAGCAGACCCGCCACACGCAGCAGCGCACGGCCGCTGCAGCCACCGCCGCGCAGGAAGCGCGCGGTCTGCTCCTCTACGAACCACCGGCCACCGTCGTCAGCTTCTCCCCCGGCCCATGTCCCCGGTCGCTGCAGCAAAATGCGACGGGAAGAGAGAGAGAGATGGGCGCGGCCCCGCCGCAGGGAACAGTCCCTGCCGCCGCCACCCGCCTGTGCCTCGCGACTGCCGGCCACGAGAGCCTCGCCGAACGCGCGCAGCAGCTCGGACGC
This sequence comes from Plectranthus barbatus, assembly GCA_026898455.1. Classification (NCBI taxonomy): domain Eukaryota; kingdom Viridiplantae; phylum Streptophyta; class Magnoliopsida; order Lamiales; family Lamiaceae; genus Plectranthus; species Plectranthus barbatus. Next base: position 4,972 of record JAPKLW010012519.1, read on the forward strand.
CTGCCAGGTCCTCCATGCTTGCCGGATTCACGAGCAGCAGCAGCTAGATGGGCGAGGCCCAGCCGCAGGAAAGGAAACCCTGCCGCCGCCACCCACCGCCGCTGTCGCCGAGGTCGCAGCCGCCGGCGAGATCTGGTGGTGGAGGGGCTGAACCCTAATCCATGTCGCTTCCTTGTTCTTCGTTCTTCGTTCTTCCTCCGGATCTCAATTTTACAGATTTAAAAAAATAGAAAATACAAAAGAATAGATCTAGATCTATTACATGATTTTCCCTATTAAATCTAACGACGGATTTTCTCGTGGTGAAAAACAGATCCAAAAACGAGAAGGCCACGAGAACAAAAACATCCACGACAATTTAAATCCATCCATGAACATACATATTTATTTAATTTCAATATATCCAAGATAGAGCCTAAGAACATGAACCTCGCTCTGATACCAATTGTAGGGTTTGAGTCTACGATGGACAACACGAGTTGCCATTAGAATTAAATACTTGCCAAGGATCGTTCTTAGGGTACCAGGAATAAATTTCAATTAAACAAATCATGTGAATCTATGCATGCTCTTACAATATAAATTGCGGAGGATGGATTAGAGAATACCTGATTTCACCGTTTGATCTACAGATCTAGATCGGAGCCAACAACTATAAAATAGCCCTAGATCTGAGATAGAACGTTGGCTATGGACAGTGGTTCCTACAGATCTGACCTTCTGATCTGTTCCCTTACTCCTTGGAAATCTGGTGAGGATTATCTACCAAGTTGAATCCGAGATCCGGAGAAATCGATAAGTTTCTCCCTCAGATAGCCGCCGCCTCTCTCTCTCAATTTACTGATTATACTGAAAAGTCTAACTTGATCTGATGGAGAGAAGGCCTTATATAGTGTTAGGGTTTTGAGAAACCCTAACCCTAATGGGCTGTGAGCAATTAATGGGCCAGACCAGGGATCAGATGCAAATAATAAAGTGGGCCCTCTTTTTTAATTAATCCTTCCTTGTTCAACCCAGAACATAATTAATTAATAAAACATTGTTTTAACCTTCACCACGGTAACAATGCTGACTCGCCCCTTTATTACCACGTTATTAGGAACGGGTTGCACCAAACTAACATGATCCACATATTTAAGGTTTTAGACATTCATTAATTAATTTGGCTTATGACAATCAGCCACAATTAATTAATCTCTTATTTTCTGAGTAATGCCACTCACCCCTTTTCACTTATGCCTGAATTAAATAATTCAACCTGCAGGGTTTAGCATAATGAACCTTGTGAGCTCCTCAGGGAATGTCACCATCCTGAAAAAGATATGCTTACCTAAACGTCCAGACTAAGCAGGCCACACACAAATTGCCAACACCCAAAATACGGGTATAAGAGTACATGTAAGACTCGCCACCATGGTAAATCAAAGTGTGGTCAATCTGTGTGTGCCCCTTATCCTTCAGTTAGGTTTAAGATCATAGGAAGTATGTTAGGGATCTGGCTCATTCTTATGTCAATGAGAATGGCACATCCCACTGTTGATCCCATCAATACATAACCATGTACCGACACATCAAGTAGCTAGGATAAGCCCACTTATGAACCGATGTGCCGCAGCTTAGACCGACAGCCTATCCAGGGACCGTCTCAGCTGTGATACTGTTTATATCTCGCTAGGTCAAACGATTCATATGATCCTCTGTGATCTCCTACACACCATATGATCATCCCTATAGGCGAGATAATAGGATATTATGGTTCGTTGTATGTTTGTTTCATCAGACAGCGAGTATTGTTGCGGCAACATATATGAAGACCAGTGTACAAAACACTTAATCATATATGCTTTCAGTATATAATCCCTACAGGGAACACGAAATCCTTTTATTTTCTTGTAAGTTCTTTATGTTTATGCAATTTAATATGTTTCCTTTTGGATTTGTATCTACGATGAGTGGCTAGAAACCCTAGCAGGTTCTAGGGGTTGATATTATTATGGATGCATGTTAGGATTAAATAATTAGGTTCATGATTCCTGTGTTTATTTTATAATTCTAATTTAATTCAAGGACCGAGAGGTGATGATTAATTTAGATGTCTAGCTATTGATAGAAGTACCGAGAGGTGAATATTGATAGTGGGATTAGGAATGCATGATACTATCTACACTATCCAAAAAGATGTACTAGATTGTAGGAATTGAACTGATTTGCTTATCAGATTGACTAATTTGGTGTACTTTGAGACCGAGCGGAGATAGTCACTAATTAGTAATCTAGGTTATATTTGCCAAACAAGGAAATATAGCATTATTGCAGTATTCCACCTGTTAAATTAATTGGTTCTACATGTCATCCATAATAAGAATTCTTCCCTAGAATCTGTGTTCTTTTAAATTTGCTTTCAAAACATCTTTAATTTTCAGTATTGTCATCTTTATTTTCTAAATCAAAACCCTAATTTTTTGTTCACTCAAATAATAAATCTTAGGATCATACCTAGTATATAGGATAATTTCCCCACATAATTCCCCTGGATTCGATAACCTTAGGGTTTACAAATTTATTTGCCACTGTTCCTATAATTAATCTGTAGATTTTACAGTGATCAAATTGGCGCCGTTGTCGGGGAATTGTTAGATTTTATCTTGTTACTAGTTCATTCTAGGATTTGCTGGATTGAGTTTTATTTTCCTGTACTTGTGAGTGTGTGAGTTTTTGAGTCTGCTTCACGCGTCGATCGACGCCACCTAGCGTCGATCGACGTCGATCATTTTGCTGCGACGATCGACAGACCCCTAGCATCGATCGACGCCGAACTGATATCTATCTATTTTCTGTGCAGGTGCATGAACACACGAGCCAAAGGAAAAACATTCGAGGCCTTTGTCCCTGAAATTGAAGCAACCTGTAGAAAAATCAAAAAGAAAGGAAAAGAAAAACAACGAGAGATGGCTGAGAATCCTAAAGCACCTCTGCAAAATATGACTCCCGAGGAGCAGAGGCAATTTGTGAATGAAGTACAGCAGCTGAGAGCACAACTGCAAGCAGCCCAGGCTACTCAGGCGGAACAAGCTGCAAGACCGGTAGAGTTGAACGATAGGCAAGTTGTGATCCCGCAAAGGTCCATCTTGGATCGATTTCTTCCACAGCAAGCAGAGGCCGGATTCAGAGTTGGTGCACAGGCCTTATTCAAATGGTGTAGCAAAACCAGTTTGGGGGGAGAGCTGTAGAAGATCCATATACCCACCTCAACCAATTCATTGAGGTGTGTAACACTGTAAAGTAGAACAGAGTAACCCAAGATGTGATCGAGATGAGATTGTTCTCATTCTCACTCACAGATGAGGCACGATCTTGGTTTGCTGGACTGGATAAGAGTCAAATCGGGACATGGGAGGAGCTTCGAGCAGAGTTCCTTACCAACTACTTCCCACCGAGCCTGCTGCTGAAGAGGAAAGCTGCCACTACTACTTTCAAGCAGATGTAAGATGAGTCACTCTACGAGGCCTGGAAGAGATACAAAGAGATTCTACGACTCTGTCCTGGACATGGCATCGATCTGGAGATGCAAGTGTGCCATTTCTATGAGGGTTTGAATCCTCACATGAAGGAGTTGGTTGACGCATCTGCTGGTGGGATACTGATGAAGAAGAGTGGTACAGAGAGTATGAGGTTGCTGGTAGACATGGCGCTGAATAGCCACCAATGGCCAACCGATAGGCAGCTACTAGTCAAAGCAGTTGAGACAAAGCCAGAATTCGACGTGGTTGCGGAGGTGAAAAAGCTCCGGGAAGAGATTAAAAAATTGGGCACAACACAATTGCAGAGCCAAGCATGGCCATTGTTCCGGTGGAGGCCGACTACATCAACCGGGGTGCAAGCAGTTCGTCTGGAACTGCCGGGACGGAGGTGAACTACATTGGTGGTGGTTATCACAATAACTACCGAGGCAATCAGGGGTATCATTACAACCATGGGCGATTTCACCCTGGTTTTTATTATTCTAACCCTTCTGCTGCAGAACACCCTCCGTCTGGTTTTGATGTAGGTACTGGAGGAGAAATCGTGGAAATGAAGAAATCCGTGCTGGAAGAGACGCTCGAGAAATTCATCAAGATCTCGGATAACCGGTTTGGGAAAGTAGAAATTGAGGTGAAGGGGATGGCCAACCACATGCTGCTGATGACGAAACACCTTCAGATGATGGACACGCAATTGAGCCAGATTGCCACCACACTCGGCAATCAGCATAAGCCGGGACAGTTGCCAAGTATGACAGAGGTGAACCCCGCAAAGGAAAAGCCAGTGAATGCTGTCACTCTGAGGTCTGGGACGAGCTACAAGGGTTCCAAGACAGCTGTGAATGATTCTGGAGGCGAAAAGGAGCAAAACTGCGCATGACAGGGATCCACGTCGATCGACGCACCATTCTCATCGATCGATGCAGAAGAGAAAGCCCCGTCAATCGACGCCACCCTACATCGATCGATGAGGCGCAAAGCTGAAGCAGCCTGAAGATCAACCCCCTCCTTTGCCATTCCCACAGAGGTTTACGAAGCAGAAAGAGGACGAGAAGTTCTCCAGATTTGTGGAGAATCTGAAGAAGGTCAACATCAACATCCCGCTGATCGAAGCACTGAAGGAGATTCCGCGGTACATGATGTACCTCCGGAAATTGATGAGTGGAAAGAAACAATTTGTGGAGAACGAGATGGTGAAGATCCACGAGCAGTGCAGCCTGCTACTTCAAAAGCAGGTGCCCATCAGGAGAAGCGATCCTGGATACTTCTCTATTCCGGTTGAGATTGGGGGACACACATTCGAGAGAGTACTATGTGATATTGGGGCCAGTATCAACCTGATGTCGTACTCCATCTACAAGCGTCTCAACATTGGAGAGATGAGGCCCACGACGATCACCCTGCAGATGGCGGACCGGTCTGTGTCCGGCCCGAAAGGTATACTAGAGGATGTGCTCATTCGCGTGGGCCATCTCATTTTTCTTGCAGATTTTGTGGTGCACGAGATGAAGGAGGACGAGAACATGTCCATGATCTTGGGGCATGAGTTTTTCTAGACACTAGCGCCGCTCTCATTGACTGTCTGAAGGGATTCGTGAACTGAATCACGAAGTCCGTTTGCCAAGGATCG
>JAPKLW010012520.1:0-10122 GCA_026898455.1 Plectranthus barbatus
CCTTGTCCTTCTTCAGCTCTCGTCAGATGGATGGAGTGCGAGCACGTCACTTCAACCTCCTCCTCTGACTGGTTGGGTGTTTAGTTCTCCCAAGAACGAGTCTTCTCAATACGGCAAAAGCCCGTAATAACTCAAGTGCTGGCTAGCACAAGAGCTGCTGTGAACTTCCTCAGATGAGAAAGATCACCAAAGAGATCAATAACTCACAAGCTGGAAGCTTGGAGTCTCGTGTTCGAATAATCGACACACAGAAGAGCTTTTAAGAAAAGCCTCGAAAGTGTTCTGCTTGCTGGCAATAAAGTTTCAGACTTTCGGTAGTTGAGCGAGAGAGAAGAGTTGATGGAAGCAAGCGTCTTAAATGTTGGTTGTTCCGACCTATTTATAGACGCGAGATCCGATTCAAATCTTCTAGCCGTTTGGACACATCCGGAAAGGTATCTGTCCTCGCATGTCCTTCTGACGGCGGCAGGTAGGAATTTCCGGAAAGCGCCATGCTTTTGTCCACTTTATCTGACACAGATCTCTTTGTGTCAGAACGGCTCTTTAAGTCAGTACGAGGAATCATAACTGGTGTCTTGAACTGATAGACTTTAAGGTATCCTCCTTAAAGTCATACTCTGTCAGTTTATTCCTCGACGAATCTTCTTTTTGTCTCTAAGTCTTCGGGAGAGCGAATCTTCAATTCTGCTGATAACCTCCGACTGGTAGATTATTCTGGTGATCTTGTGCTGGCAGTCTCTGCTGGTGATTTTCCTTAGCACAATCAAGGTCTACCAATTCGTCTGATGTTATCTCTTGGAATCTCCCGTGACTGGTGGCTTCACCGCTGGTGAATAGTGTCAGCCAGAACACATATTCTGCTGGTAAGATTTCTCAGCCTCCTGCTGGTGAAATCTTCCCAACTGGTGAATAGTAACCAGTCAATAGCTCTACTCCATGCTGATGAACAGTGTCAGCATGAGTCTTGACAGTCGCTTGCTGGTGAGACTTCTCTCAACTGGTAAGTACATCTCATGCTGATGAACAGTAGCCAGCGTGAGTCTTGATCAGCTACGACTTACAACTCAAAAGACCTAAACAGGACTTTACATTTGAGATCTAGAGCTATTCTAGAGACAAACTGACGCTGGTTGGACTTAGGATTTGATCCACCAAAACACTTAAACACCAAGTCTAAGATCTAAGCTATCAACTGGGGAAGGGAAACTTACAATTTTCCCAACACTAAACTTTTCACTTCAAAATTAAGTGTGAGGTCGGCCAACAGTCTAGCGTGACCTCAAGTGAGTTTGTTTGGGTCATGGGAGAAGAAAGAGAAGTGAGTTTTGTCACTGGAGTCACTCAACCATCAACAAATCCTACTAGCTAGGAGAAGAAAGAGAAGAATAAATAAGAGATGTGATCAGCAATTTCCTCTGTTTAACCGGCATTGCTGCGTTAGCACTTAGCAAGAAATATGTTTTTACATCGAAAACTGCCATCTTGTATAATGGATGCAATTTGGATAAATCGAGTGAATTATGATTATTCAAGTTTTATAACAATTTTAATTAGAGGAAAAAAAAATTGTAGGCACCAAAATTTTAGTCATCCATATTCTATATAATGGGTATAAAAAATATTGCTAATTTTTTTTTTAAATTTACTCGAAGATTTTCTCATATCTATTTAAATATATTAAGTATTATTTTATTTATGCCTCAAACTATTCTAAATACTTAGTAATAAATTATAGAGAAAAATCAGCATCTATCTTCGCCAATTATTTTTTATTTTAAAATATAAATATTTAGAAAGAAAAAATTGAAATAAGGTTAAAAATACATGATGAGATTAAAAATATACCGAATCATACGTTATATATTTCACAATACTTAAAATTATCGATTTAAATCTTTAGTTAAAAAATAAAAATAAAATATTTTATCTTAAAATTAAAATATCTATGCTATATTTAGACCATCTTTATCTTTCTAAACAAGCCGCAATCCATATTTTCTACTTCATCAAGCGTCATCATAAATTAAATAACCATTTCATAAAACCCAAATACTAAAACTAAATCTACTAAGAAAATACTGATTTTTTTTTATGCGTAAAAATACTGAAATCAAATTATATGAACTCTCAAATTTATTGGCAAGATATAATAATAAAAAGTATTTTTATTTTATTTTTTATAATTGGGCTGATTATTTTGAATATATTTTTTTTTATTTTATTTTTTATAATGTAATCCAACTTAAATTCCACAAATTTAACCCACTAATTTAAAAAAACCCCACTAATTTCTATCTATTTATACACCAGCCGCGCAAGTATAAAATCAGTGTATACTCGCGAGGAGTGGGTTCCAGCTTTCACTTTATCGCAAAGTGGGGCGCGTTAGTGTGAAACAACGTCTCTGGTAAATAAGATAAAACGACAGCGTAATGATGATTTGCCTTTTTATTTTTATCGTCACAATTTAGAAAATAATAAATGTATATATATTTAACGTCATATTATTTTTCGAAAAGCATTTCTCTGCAAAAACCCTAATTTATTTTCTCTGCTTACAATCCTGGAAAATTCGTTTCGTCCCTCTTGTCGTTCTTCTTAATTCTCCTTTGCTGCAGAAAATTTTCCTAATTTCTTGGTAAGGTATTCCTGATTTTTCTATAATTTTCTTATTTTTTTGTAATTTTCTTCTGATTTTTCGGGTGTTATTTTAATCTTATATTGGTTGGAAATTGTGAATTTTATGGAACTATTCCTGTTTGCGGAGGCGTAATTTTTAGAGTTTTTTGGCATTTTCGCTTGATCCGTTCCTGAGCTTGGTGAATCCTGCTGAATTTTGGAGGTTTTATATCAAAAAAGCGGTTTCCTTTTTCAACTTGTTTCACTGTATTTCTTTTATTTTTACTTTTTTTCGAATTTTCGAGTTTTTCAATTTCGCGTTACTAAATTTAACTTTTCTTCTTTTTCTAGATATTTTTAATGATCAATACATTCTTACTTTTCAATGTTATTCCAATTCTGGGATTTATGGATCGTATTTAGCATGGAAATGCAAATGGGAATGGGAATGGCATTACTGCTTAGGGTTTCGAAGTTAAAATTTCTTTTGATTTTTGGATGTCTAGGAAATTTTGGAGAATTCAGTAAATGTCTGGAGCATCTGATGCTACGGCGGCGATGGCGAACCGGGATTTGTTCAGTATGAACTCGCCGGCGGCGGTGATGAATACGGCGGTGTCACAACCGCAATTGGAGCATCAAATGCATATGTCCTACATGAATTCTGATGGCGGCGCTGCGTACAGGCAAGTTGGGTCTTCGCCGCCTCCGCCGTTTCAATCAATTCCCGCCGGATCTGCCATCATAACCCACACTGCTTCCGATCAGAAGCGGAAAAGGGGCCGACCGAGAAAATACGGGCCCGATGGCAGCATGAACCTTCCCATGGGCTCGCCGCAGCACCCCATCAATGTTGCTGTGCCGCAGCAACAGCAGCAGCCACATAATTTCTCTCCTTCGACGGTTGCGGCAGGGGCGGCTCCTCTATCCACGCAGATGGAGAGCTTGCCCCGGATGGATGGATCATCGTCGCCTGCAACGAAGAAAGCGAGAGGCAGGCCTCGTGGTTCGAGAAATAAAGTAAAGCAGCAGTCCGGAACTTTAGGTAATTCGGCTTCTGATTCTCTGTTATTTATATGGTGGTATTGTGAGAAAGTTGTCATCTTTAGATTAAAATATTGTTTCTTGTATATAAAAATTATCGGTCGCGATGGACACCATGTGCGATCATGTTTTCTATGCATATTTTATGCTGTTGGATTCTTATTGCTATAAGTTGCTTTGCTTGGACCACATCCTAATTTTTGCGGTTCTGATATTTATTGTGATGCTTCTGTTTTACTCAAGTCTTAATTATTATGGGAATTAACTATAAATGGGCTTTCACGTTTTATTTAGTTTCGATATGTATTATAGTAATATGAATGGGTTAACTTATGTACTATTTTATATTAAATTTATAATGCTTGATTCTATATTTCATGGAATGCTATATTAGTATGCTGGAGTGTTGGATTTTTTGCCTTGAGTTCAACAAAGTCCAGGATTTAAATTTTGTGAATTTTACCAGGATGACCTTCTGTCCAGCTCTAGAATTTATCTTATAGCATGTTCCGATTGCTTTTGTTCATGTTTCAGACACCATCATATTGCTTTTCATAGTAATTTAATGTTTTTGCTGTTGGACTTTTCTAGCTTTTCAGTTGCCGCCCATTTGATAAGTTTTTTTTTTAATCATCAAGCATGCTCAGTCAAGTCTTAGTTTAGCTTAGAAAATATTGTAGTTCTACTGTCTTTTTTTGCGTGGCTTTTGCATTTGCTTATCTATTCTTTTTGTGTCAATTTCACTAAGTTGAACTTTTTTTTTTATGTATTATTTTCCTATTGTATTTCTCTTTTTAATAACATATGCTACAGTTCTGATTCTTACTTTTTATCCACTTACTAAATACTGACTGGAAAACTATGCTAGCAGGTTCAACAGGTATTGGATTTGTACCACATATTCTCAATGTGAAGGCTGGAGAGGTTAAATATTTTATTTCCCCCAAGAAACCTTCATTCATTTTTTAATTACTACAATGGAGTACCTATATCTCATACGTTAATGAAAGACCGAGTCTTGAGTCAGTATTTTGTTCATAAATGTTATTCTCAGTTGAGTAAATGTATGGATTTAATTCTGCTATCAGGAATTAAGAGACAGGAACTTCTGTTGGAAGTTAGCTATGCTCTCAAGAATTTTCTTGTCCACCATGTCTCATTGCCCTTGTTGAGCTTTTTGACACTTGAGATTACATGCGTGCAGGCATAAAATCTACATTTTAGTTACTTGTAACATAATTCTATAGTATTTGAATGCAACAAACACTTTGCCAAGGAGTTGTGATTCTTTATGGAGCCCTTCTAAACTAGTGAGTTGTTCTAGGAAGTATAGTAATAAAATGCTACTAACGATTAGTAATTCTTTTCCAGGACGTCTCTTCGAAAATAATGGCCGTCTGTCAGAACGGACCTAGGGCAGTTTGTGTGCTCTCTGCCAATGGGACCATATCTACTGTAACACTTCGCCAGCCTACAACATCTGGTGGAACTGCCACCTATGCAGTACTATTTTTCTCCTCATCCCCTTTTGGATTTATGTGATCTGCCCCGTTTTCAGATTTATATGATTTGCATTCCATTTTCTTTTGGTTGTTTCATATAAGGATATCTGTCCTTATAGTGCAAACTCTGTAGTATGAACGACTTCGATGGCTTCGCATGGATAGTTATTCAATAATGTTGCATGCACATATAATTATGAATATCTTCATGATCCGGACTAGGCTATCTCTACCTTGAAATAAAAAAATCTCGTCGAGCTCTCTATATGTCTTCTTATCAAATCGGCAAATCCTAAATATGAATATCTTAAATGTCTTTGTGTGGATATGCAAGTTATTGAATTCTTTCATAAATCTTATCAATTTTTTTGCTCCTATTAAAGTAGAAGCAAGAAAGTTTTGTTTATTGGTTGATGTTTCTTGAAGCCTAACTTCAGGATTGGATTGGCTGTCATAACTATTTTGCTTAATCTTTTCCCAGTACTGTTCTATTCACATCATTATTTATGTCAAATATCTCTTCATCTTGAATCTGCATTCATTGATCTGGTTACTCTTCTTGATTGATGTATTCCATTTCTGCAGGGTCATTTTGATATCTTATCGCTCTCTGGATCATTCATGCTCACTGAAGTTGGTGGTCAGAAAAGCCGAACTGGTGGGCTGAGTGTTGCTTTAGCTGGACCCGACGGAAGTGTTCTTGGGGGTTCTGTGGCAGGTTTACTGGTTGCAGCATCTTCTGCTCAGGTTAGTTTCATAAGACAATTTTCCAGGAGCATAATTTGTGTATATCAAAATTTCTAATTTTCTTTTTGAGTGGATTCGGCCACATCAATATTTGATTTTCAAGTAGTTTTGCTTATGGCAATTGTATAAGGGTAACCATAATTTGGATATATCTGTCATTGATCACATTGTATTATCATCTTGACGTTACAAGAAATTCCAGAGTGAGCCTAAAGTAAATTGGTTTTATGCATTTTTCCACTTTCCCCAGGTTATAGTGGGAAGCTTTTTGCCAGATTGCCAGAGGGAAGTATCAACAAACTATGTGGAACCTTCATCAGCTCAAAGAGTGAATCCAAATCCAGGTGGTGGTGGTGCCGGAGCCAGCAGCTCGCCATCGAGAGGGACTCTTAGCGAGTCCTCCGGCGGACCTGCAAGTCCCTTAAATTTGAGTTCTGGCGTTTACAACATCACTCAGGGCATGTCAGGCATCCCCTGGAAATAATTAATTTTTTTTTTAAAAAAAAATGCTCCTTTGGATTTCGTAATTGTCACGTCAGACTTATTGTAATATTAAGATTAGAGTCAAAATTCATGAGCTGTTCTGGAATGCAATGTGTTAGGGCTAAGTTTTTAACCAAATGATGCTTGCTTAGTTTTTAGAGATGTTGTATAAACTGTTATTAGTCAGTTGCTAGTTTAATCATCTTTTGACATAGTGCTCTTTTTTAACTTATTTGATTATTTTTACCACGAAAAATAGCACATCATATGTGGGAATAGTCAATTATGTGTTGTTGATCAAGCTATAACGTATTTATATATACTAGTACGGCAAAGTTTAATTTAGAATATGTATCATTTGATGGAGTTTGAGGTGTGTTTGGATCAAGCGTTTAATAGTGTTATTTATGTTAAATAGTATCCATGCCTCAGAGATTATACTTGTAATAAGTTTGATTCCCAAAGCAAAGCTTGTGTTGTGTGTTTGGGAGTTAGAATTTGTTGAACAAGCAAAGATCAGATAATATGAAGATACACCCACTAGTTTGTGCATAATGTGTGATGATATAATATACCACCAGTTCAATCTTTGCCCCTTCCTGTTGAGCTATCCAGAGTCCAAGTGTTTGTGAGTCACTTGCAGAACCTAATTCTAATCCGGCTTCACATTAGCTCAAGGGTCAACTCATCCTAAGAAGACACGTTCGAAGCCAAGTATTTTTAAGCCAGAGTATTTGGCAAGTTATGCATGTACTGGTCTGTTTACAGCTCTCAATACGGTTCAAGTACCACATGGGGTTAAATCTGCATTAAAAATGATTGAAGCTATGAAAGAGATCTGCTTTACATTCCAATCAGATTTGGAATCTTGTTCCTCATCCTGTTGGAGCAAATATTGTGGGATCAAAATGAGTTTTTATTTTTTATTTTTATATAAAATTATAGGCTCATGGTTCAGTGATCGCTATAAAGCTTGACTCGTTGCACAAGGATTCACTCAGCTATCAGGTTTTGATTATTCACATACTTTTTAGTCCTCTACGTAGTTCGAACTTCTACAGTTTAAGTTTTGTTATCTATTACAGTTCTATATAATTGACCTCTTCATCAGTTGGACGTCAAAAATAGTTTTAAATGGTGTGTTATCTAAGCTTGTATTCATGGAGCAAACACCAATATTCACAGATGCTAAATTTCCGAATCGTGTATGTCATCTTAAAAAGGCATTATATCGTTTAAAGCAAGCTTCGCGTGCTTGTTTCAATGACTGATCAATGGTTTCTTATTAAATATTGGATTTATTTGTAGTCGTTCAGATTTGTCTTTATTCATCAACATTCAAGGGTCTAAAATTTTTTATTCTGTTAGTATATGTTGATGATATTATTTTGATAGGGAACTCTTTGATTGACATTAATTCTTTTTTCGCCCCCTTCGAAAAGAGTTTATCTTTACAAATCTCAGAAAATTAAATTATTTTTTAAGTCTTGAGGTCACTTACACTTCTACAGAAATTTTTTAAAATCAGACCAAGTATGTTGGTTACAAAATCTGTGAGAAGAACTGAAAACACTGCAAATAATTATATCTAGTACAACAAGTTTTTTCAACTATATATGCAAGTACTGCTAGTACGAGAATAATTAAATAAAATAAAATAACAATATTAAATAAATAAAAAGAAGTGCAAAAGCACAGCCGAGTCGAGGAAGCCCTCTTCCCGCAAGACAAATACGCCGACGTAGTGCTCGTCTAATGGCGGTTTGTTCCCAAAGGTAAAACGGCTTCGTCCTTTACGAGGCAGCACCACAAGTCGCAAAGGCTCCGACGAACTGAACAAGAGGCGAAACTGAGTTGCAGAAGAACAATAAAAAAGATGCAGCAATATGAGGAAAAATTTGCAGTATTTCTGGCTACGTGAGTTGTCTAATGTTTGAGGAACCGGGGGCAAGAGACAACACAATGCATGTCTATATATAGACATGTCCACCCAAGGGGAGCCTATCTCAGCCATCAAGGCTGGACCGTTACAAGGCATGAAACATGGGTAACCGACGCCATCAATGGAGCCGTTACAAATTTTGAATGCATTTTCACCATGTGCAAAATGCGTTCAACATTCATGTGTAATTTCCCATGTGCAAAATGTGGTGTAATTGTCCACATTCAAATTGCAATACATGTTTATTACACACCTCAAAACATAGATTAATTACTTTAATCTATCAATGTGGGATACACTTCATTTATTACATGTTCACTTCATGTAATAATCCCACCAACCCATGTCACTTTGTGGTCTCATTTCTCACTCACCGGAATTCGGATTTGAGAAAACAAATATACCACAATCATCTACTCTTCGCGTAGATTATGTTGGTAATATTTAATTACGACGAAATTAAATATTTCACATCGAGAATTTACCATAAAGTACCCGAATTACCAACAAAGTATGCTCATGATATTCTTCAATGTGCAGCTCATGAAGATTCCAAACCAATATAAACACCATTAGTTGTAGGATGTTAGCTTTTGTCAGATGGTCAACTGTTTGATGATCCAACTCTATATCAATCATTGGTTTTAGGGTTTTGATATTGACATTGTTGGTCCCGGTTTTTCAGAGTATAATACGTTACGCAGCGAAAATAAAGTTAAGTGTTTTCTTGCACGCTACTTACACACAGCTGACAACTGGCAACTGGTCAGCTGGTGCTGGTTACTCAGTACGCAGCTGACAACTGGTCAGCTGGTGATTCAATACTTAGAATATTTTAGCCTTGTTTGCACAGTTATATATCAGTTTCAGGATATACTCCAGCACTTGAGTGCTGGGTTTAAAATATGAATGAAAGACAGAAAGCTGATAAATAACAAAGGATTTTTATAGTGGTTCGATCAATCAATCTACGTCCACTCTCCAGTCGAAGCACTGGAAATTCCACTAAGAGTAATCAGGTACAGGTCTCCTACGATCTATCTCTAGCTGGTGAATGCCTCGTCCACCAGTTCACTAGAACAACCGCTCCCGGTCCTGGATCCTTCTTCAACTCTTCACAGCTAATGGAGTGCGAGCACGTCACTTCAACCTCCACAGCTAGCTAGGGGTTTTAGTTCTCCCAAGAACGTAACAGTCTCTATGGCAGAATGCCCGTAATAACTCAAGTTCTGGTAAGCACAGGAGCTGCTGTGAACTCTCTCGAAGGAGAAAGAACACCAAGTGAGATCTTTAACTTACAAGCTTAAAGCTTGAAGTCTCGTGTTTGATAGATCAACACACGGAAAGCCTTAAGAAAAGCCTCGAAAGTACTTTATGCGATTTTGCAGTAATATCAGTTCTTTCGGTGGTTGAGCAGATGAGTAGAATCATTCAATGTGTCAACCGAGATTCTAATGTTTGAATGTTGGTGGTTGCGACGTATTTATAGCCGCAGGAACCGATTCAAACTTTCTAGCCGTTTGGACACATCCGGAAAGGTGTCAGACCTCGGATGTCCTTCTGACGGCGGCAGGTATGTTTTTCCAGAAAGGAACCATACCTTTGACCGCTTTATCTGACACAGATCTCTTTGTGTTAGAACGGCTCTCTCTGTCAGTCCGAGGAATAAGACTGGCGTCTTGTGACTGATAGACTTTAAGTTATCCTTCCTTAAAGTCATATTCTGTCAGTCGATTCTTCAGAGAATCTTCTTCTTGTCTCTACTACGCGGGGAGAGAGAATCTG
>JAPKLW010012521.1:0-10121 GCA_026898455.1 Plectranthus barbatus
GGGTTTAGGCCTAAAAACCTGCATAAACATCAAAATACACCTAAAACCACCTAATATTGATTCATGCATAAAATATATATATAAACTCAATAAAACTACATAAAGTAGTATAAATATAATATAGATAAGTAAGTGAAATAATGAGCTTATCACTCCTCTCCACTGCATGTGCTCATCATGAATGTGGTGCTCCTCCTCACCACGCTCCTCATCGTCGTGCTCTGGCTGCTCTCCCCATCTCCTCTCAGCGGTCTCTCTCTCTGTGGTGGCTCACTCAGCTACAGCTCTATCCCAACGCTCCCTCTCAGCCACCATGTCGGCTATCACCTCGTGAGTGAGCCTCCGGTGGTCCGGCTGGAATCCCAATCAGTGGAGGAGACGACCCTGTGGTGCTACTCCATTCGCTGCTACAACTAGGGCCATGTGTACCGGTGTACTCATAAACCAGTTGGTCTTGTACTCCAGATCGGTGACATGGGTGTGATACGTGCGTAAAATGACCCATATTTCGAAGTGTGTGCATGTTTGTTTGTGGCTATTTTACTCCCGTATCATATGTTTTTGTCGTATTTTGGTTGTGTTTTTCGTGTTTTGTGTGTTTGATTTGTGTACGATAAGTTTTGGTCATAAACGAGCATTTTTGGTGGAGTTTTGGAGGAAAATCGCACGTGTTTGGAGTTTTGAGGCGTCGACCGGCCGAGCTAGGCAGACAGAGGGCTCGACCGGCCAAGCCAGGATGGACCGACCGATCCAGGCCACGGGAAGGTGGCTCGGTCGAGCCATTTCGACCGGGCGAGCTGAGACAGTTTTCTCCAGAATTTTGGCGGTTTCCAGCTTCGATCGGGCGAGCCATACTTCGACCGGGCGATCCGAGGCCCTGTTTGCTTGTCTATAAAAGGGGAGAAGTCAGTTATTTGAGGAGATTTTTGTCATTTTTCATAAATCTAGTTATGATTTCTCCTAGATTCCAATTTCTATCACGATTCATCCAAATTCTAGAGTATCCAAGAGTTTAATTCACCAATCCTTGGAAGAGAAGTGAAGAATCAAGGTGGTAGATCAAGGCATACAAATCCAATTGGGGAAGATTACAATCTCTACTTTTCAAATTGTAATGGATGTAATTGAATTCAACTTTGTATTTGTACAATTGAAAGGTATGATGTTCTAATTCCTTTTGGATGTTGATTTGAGTAAGGATGCATGATCATTTGGTTTGAGAATTGTTTGTTTACTTTCCTTTGAGAGCTTGAATTGCACTAGAACTTGTTCCTTACCTCCTAGGTGTAGGTAATAGCCAGCGTAGGAGGTAGTTGATGTGAACGCTGCAGCCAATAGTGTAGATTCATACGATTTTAGTTCCAATCCATGTGAGGTGCTAGGTCGTAGGGCAATAATTGACGAACTATTTGGAGTGGTCTAGGGCTTAATAACGTGATGGTTTGCAAGTCTTAGATCATCAACCGTTAGCTCGCCGTGACAAGGGGTTAACAAGTGTAGGGTCGATTGCTCAATCTCCTAGGAATTAAAATGTGTTTACATCAATGATTAACCTAATTTGATTGCATCTACACTCATCTCAACATCCTATCTTCCTAATTTGAGATTTTGATTGTCTTGGTTTACCGATTTGGGAAAGGATTGATCAATTGATGATTGTTTGTTTAATTCAATGTTTGTCATATATTGTTAGCATAGGTTTAAATTGAATGCTTAGATTGTTAGAAACTACTCAACAATTGTATCATGCCTAGCTATAGGACTTTGCTATAGTATCTCGGTATTCTAGCGGGCGAAGCGGGGAAGGACCTGGATTTGACAAATATTATTCTTGTGTAGTTAGAGGTTTAATTTGATTGAACTTTTAGCCGCATCAAGTTTTGGCGCCGTGGCCGGGGAACTTCATTTAGTAGGTTGCTAGATATTGGGGGAAAAGTGAAGCTTGTAGGCTAGGTGTTTGTTTTATTGCTTGTGAGAACTTTTTGTTTTTAGCTTGTGGATTGATAGTTGTTTTTCCTTTGTTTGATCAAGTTGTTTAGTTTGGTAATTGGTTCCTTTTGTGGAGTTGTAGGTCGTTTATGATCACGAGGTCCAAGGCTCGTGAGCTCTTGGAGAGAAAATTACAACAAGGGCAAGGAAGTGTTGAGATTGATTTGGAAATGGCTAATCCGGGAGAGGATACGATTCGGATTGGAGAGTTAGAAAGGCAGATTGAAATGATGAAGGTTTTGCTAAATGAGAGGAATGGTCCTCGTAGACCACTTCAAAATCTTTTCCGACCTCAAGGGGAGTCGATGACCGGAGGTTTTCGGTTAGGAGTAAATGCCACGCAATTCGAGATAAAGCCACAGTTGGTCCAAATGATACAGAATAATCAGTTTGGGGGACATGCTACCGAGGATCCGAATGTCCATATATCGCGATTTTCAGAAATCACGGACACCTTAAGATCAACCAAGTGCCCCAAGACCAAATACGGCTGCGGTTATTCTCATTCTCTTTGAGGGATATGGCGAGGCATTGGTTCGAAGGCTTAGACAAGTCAAATATAGCCACGTGGGAAGAACTAAGAGAGAAGTTTCTATTCAAATTTTTTCCACCAAGTTTAACCTTGAAGAGAAGGGCGGATATTACCTCGTTTGGGCAAAGGTACGATGAGCCTCTCTATGAAGCTTGGGATCGGGTCCGAGAGCTTCTACGCAAGTGCCCTCGACATGGTCTTTCCAAGAGTCAACAAATATGCCAATTCTATGGTGGATTGAATTATGATACAAAAGTCATGATGGATGCTTCTTCGGGAGGTGTATTTCTAGATCAAGAAGAGGAAGATGCTTGGAAGACAATTGAAAAAATGGCCGAAAATAGTTTCCAATGGCCAAGGGAACGGAAAGATTATAGACCGGTGAAGTCGGTGAATGATGCTTATGAGACGGAGGATTTCAAAGAGCAAATAGCTGCCATGCAAAGGAAGCTTGACAAGCTATCTACTTCGGGGAGTGGAAAAGAGGATATGATGATGCTTAAGCATGAGAGTGCTTATCCGGAGAATGTGAACTTCATTAATCAAAGAATGGGGTACAACAATCGACCTCAATACAATCCTCAAGGGAACATGTATTATCATTCATCCAACCGATTCCACCCCAATTTCTCCTATGCGAATCCGAACAATGCTCTCAATCCTCAAATGCAATTGGAAGGAGGAGGGAGTAGTAGTCAAGGAGGATATGCTGGGGGAAGTAGTAGATATGTGAATCAAGAGATGAGGAGGAATCTAAATGAAGAGATTGATAAGCGTTTTGAGAAGTATGACGGGATGTTCGCGGAAATCCAGTTGCAAATTTCCTCAATTGCTAAACAATTAAGTAGCAAACATCAAGCTGGGAAATTTCCAAGCAACACGGAAGTTGTACAAAAGAAAAGTTGCAACATGATTGACGGTGAAGATGGGATGAATGAGAAATTGGAGGTCATGACTCCAAGAGTGGAAAGTGTGGAGATCAAAGAAGAAGAGAGTGTAGTGAAGAAAGATGAAAAGGAGTTGGATAAAGAAAATGGTGAATACATGAAAGAAGAACAACGTGAAAATGTGCATTTCTTTGACTATGTGAAGAAAGGAGATATAGAGATGCCACTTCCGGAAGAGATTGAACGTGTACCCATGTTGGATGAACTCGTTGGAGTTGAAGTAACTTCGGAAGGTGAACTAAATGAACCGGAAAGTGAAAATTGTGAAGAGAAGAGCATTGCTAGCAAGAAGGAGGATCCGGGCGGTTTTGTCATTGGTTGCAAAATTGGAGATGTGAAAGTTGAAAAAGCTTTGTGTGACTCCGGTGCTAGTGTGAATATAATGTCTTGGGACTTGTACAAGGAATTGGAGGTTGGACATCTTAAACCTACAAATCAAGTCTTGCAATTGGCAAATCAAGCTCTCTTTTGTCCACGTGGAGTGGTTGAAGACGTGCATGTGGAAGTTTTGACATTCACATTTCCCGGAGATTTTCTTGTGGTGGACATGAAGAACAAAGGTAGCATTCAATTAATTTTTGGAAGGCCTTTCTTACATACGGCCGATGCACTCTTTGACATGAAACAAGGGGAGCTCACTTTCCGTTGTGGAGGAAAAGAAGTTGTCTTTACCTTACCTCAAAAGAGATGGCTTGAGTTTGAAGAGGAGAGAGTTGATAGGAAAAAGAGGTTGAAGGATGTGCTCGACCCGGGATTAGACTTCATGGGGGGCAACATCGAAGAAAAGGATGATCCAGGGGACTTAGATGAATTTGAACAAATTCGGACAAAGAAAGCTCGAGTGGATCCGGATCCACCTCGAAGTGCAAGAAGGAAGTTGTCTTTCCCGGAGGATCATGTCGTGCTAAATCGAGGTATGAGTTCGGGATCTGCACCATGGGATCATGATTGACATGAGGTATGGTCGTCGAGCTTTCGACGTTAAACAAGCGCTTATTGGGAGGCAACCCAATGTTTAAACTTTGTTATTTTCATGTTTTTGAATAATGGTGTTATTGATTTTGGTTTAATAATGAGTTTAGTGTTTTTGATGAATGATTCTTAATTGCTTGTGGATTTACAAACTTTTTTGGCATTGTGATTGAAGAATAGAGAGGATGGAAAGCAACATGATCGGAAAAATATCGGAGAAAGGGCGAAAAATGGTGAAAGCAGGGGCAGCTCAGCCGAGCAGTGCAGGCTCGGCCTAGCTGAATTGAAGGCTGGGACAGAGACTTCGCTCGGCCGAGCGAGGCATGCTCGGCCGAGCCACAGCGTGCCAGCAGGACCCTCGCGCGGACAGAGCCTCCGCTCGGCCGAGCCATCTGGCGCTCGGCAGAGCCGCGCGCGGTTTTAAAATGCTCGATCGAGCAATTGCTCGACCCATTCTCCTTTCGGTCAAAATTTCTCTTCCCAAATTTTTTCTCATACTTTAGTACATTGAATTGATCCTATCTCACATTTAAATTTCTCTCATGGCAAGCAAACGAGCAAGGGGGAGTCTTCTTCTTCAGATGGGCGCCCGAAGAAGTTTGATGATGAGGAGTTTGCAAAGTACAAAAATTTGGCAAACCGGCAAGTTGTGGACACTAAACACTTGTGCCGCGAGACGTTGAAGGCTATGAATTTGAAGGACGATGTGTGGAGTCTCTTCGCGGGCATCGGTTGGAAGAAGATGCTCAATGCCAAATGGCCCGGCTACATGGAGTTGTCGCGGGAATTCCTCGCGTCCGTTACTGTTATGAAAGGAGGAGGGGGATTACCGTTGTCAATGAAATTCAAACTCCAAGGTACGGAACATTTCTTCCAGCGGGCTACAATTGATGAGATTTATGGTTGTGATCCTGATTCCATATTTGTGCATGAGAATGTGAATTTGGGGGAATTTTGGGAACAGATTACGGGTATTTCATTGGATAGGAGGTTCAATATTAAAGAATGTAGAGCTACGGCGATTAGGAATCCCGTTATTCTTTATATTCATAAGTTTGTTGGTAGTTCTGTGTGCGGCTGGTATGAGTCAAGCAATGTGATTACTTCCGAGCTTCATATGTTATATGCTTTGATGAATGGTATAAAATTTTCTTTGGGGGCAATGTTAATGGATGCATGGAGTCCCTGCCCATACGAATACCCGGACTTTCAGTTGTGGTATGATTACGCCAATTTTTGCTCGTCTGGGGTTGTCGTTATCAGGTCCTACTGCTCCGGCTGTGTATTTGGATACTAGTTCTTTGTTAGCAGGAAGGTTTCTTGTTCCTGATCCCCGTGGTGAATCTTATTATTATAAATTTGGGGATAGGGTGTTGGAACTTCCTTGTGAAGGATTGACTACGGTTGAAGACTTGGGGGATCATTCCAATTGGCTGTTGGATTCTGAGGATCACCAAGCTTTTGTTGGGGTTCTTTCTTCCGATGGGTGTTTCACTTCATTGGCACAGTTGAGTAGGATGGGCAGCGCCGAGGGTGCCGGTCCTAGCATCCGTACTCCTCAGCAGCCTCGGCAGCCTCCGATGACAGATTGGCAGCAGCAGATGTACTCGATGTTGCAGCAAACTAATGCATCTATAGAGTCTTTGTCTTCTTCTTTGCAGGGTCTGGATACTTCTATGACTTCTCGTTTTGATGGCCTTGATCGGAGAGTGGACTCTATTCAGGAGGATGTCAGGGAGCTTCAACGCCGAGTCCCCATTCCGTACCAGTCCCGCCGGAACCGCCAGCAGCAACAGCAGCAAGATAGGGTTGAGCAATGACGCACCGACTACCTTTTTACAAACTTAGTCTCACTTGACTAAGTTTGGGGGGAAGTGCCGGTAGTTGGTTCTCTGGTTCATTCTCTTCTCTATCTCTTTATCCTTATTATGCTTTCTAGTGTTAGTTTAGTTTAGTTGAATTTCAAGGATTTGGAACTTCGATTGGGTTGTATTATGATTTACCTCTACTTTGGATTTGGATTTGAATGATGATTTGGATGATTTTATATGATTGGTTGATGGAATATTTTGGCAAGCTTACATGTGTTAATTCTTTCTATTTGGTTTGGTATGTGGATGTGTTATGGTTTGGAATGAATGGTGGAACTAGTGGATATTGTTTTATTTTTGTTGATGAATGGTTTGTGGAAGATGGTGGAAATGAGAATTTAATCGGCTAGTTTATGCTCAATTGTTTGGTGGTGTGTGTGTTGCTTTGTAGTAGGTGCAAATAAGGAATGGAGGGCGGTGATCGTGCCTGCTGATGGGTAACGTTTTCTTTCGTTCTTCCTACCATTTAGTTTTAATTACATTGTGTATGGCATGTAGATTGTTGTTAGGATGTTGTGTGCTTGTGTGTGTGATGAACCCGAACTAGACTTGAGATTTAATCATGATTTACTTAGTGGAGTTTGATGTCTACCTCAACTTATGATAGGGCGGAATCTAGTTTTCGAAGCATGATTTAAGTCTAACTTTTGAATTGCCGAGTTTTGTATCTGGTTAATGCATAGGACTTGACAAAAAGCTGTGAGGTTTGAGCCATGATATTGTCATATCTATTTCGATTGTGAGTGGCAAGATTGAGAGTACGAGATCTAGAACTTGCATCCGTTCTCTATCTATTGGCATGAATGTGTAACTAGAAAATGATCTTAGGCCATCGATTCTTAGTCCTACCTTTCACACCGGGAGTATAAGGTGGTTGTTATCATGATTTTGCCTTTCATATCTTTGACCCCCGTGATTGAGCTTTATTGGTGAATTTTCCTTGATATAATTAGGACCATATTTGGGGGGAAAGAGTGTATGAGGGTGAATACGGTGATGAGAGTTGGGTTGGGAATTGATTGGATTTGAATTGATGGGAAATGTTGAGGCATGAAAGATATGAAATAAGGGATTGTTGTTGATCCTAGAAAAATGAGCACCTACAAAATTTTGGTGCAAGTGTTTGGAAAGAGAGGCACCAACAAAATGAGTGAATGATGGTGCATTTGAAAATGATGAGAAAGGAAAGAGAAAAGAGAGAAACAAAAAAGAGAAAGAAAAGAAAAGAAAAAAAGAAAAAAAAAGTGTGTGAGAAATGAAAAGTCTCGGAGGTTTGTAATGGTTCGAAACGAACAAGTTTGGGGGTTTTGGGAAATTGAGAAGTTTAATCATTTTGGCCCAAAACCACCCACCTTTTAGTTAGCCACGTTACAACCCGTGTAAAGACTTTTTTGATTCTAGAAACTAACTCGTTGTAGTATAGTGGTGAGAATGGATGCAAGCCTATGGAAATCAAGCTCGATATCTTGTGATTATGTGAAATCTCATCATCCCTAAACACGTGAGGGAGTGTTTTCGTTTCTTGTAACCATTTTTGATGAGTGGTTCATGTCCTTAGCATTAACCTTGTTACAAAGTTAGGTGATAATCTCGTTTTACTTGAACATGCTAAGATAACTTTGATGAGCTATGAGGTATTGCATGAGGTAGATTAATAACTTTACTTTGTTTTGATTGAGGACAATCAAAGGTCTAAGTTTGGGGGATTATGATACGTGCGTAAAATGACCCATATTTCGATGTGTGCGCATGCTTGTTTGTGGTTATTTTACTCCCGTATCATATGTTTTTGTCGTATTTTGGTTGTGTTTTCGTGTTTTGTGTGTTTGATTTGTGTAGGATAGGTTTTGGGCATAAACGAGCATTTTTGGTGGAGTTTTGGAGGAAAATCGCACGTGTTTGGAGTTTTGAGGCCAATTTGATCACTGCTATTTCTAACATATTAATTATAATAACAGCGGCAAATAAATTTGTAAACCCTAAGGTTATCGATCCAGGGGAATTGTATGGGGAAACTATCCTATATACTAGCTATGATCCTAAGATTCATTGTTTGAGAAATCCAAAATCAGGGTTTTAACTTCAAAAATAAAGATAACGATACTTGAAAATTAAAGGAGTTTTGAAAGCAAATTTAAAGGAGCACAGATTCTAGGGAAGAATTATTATTATGGATGACATGTAGGAATCAATTAATTTAACAGGTGGAATACTGCAACAATGCTATATTTCCTTGTTTGGCAAATATAACCTAGATTACTAATTAGTGACTCATCTCCGCTCGGTCTCAAAGTACACCAAATTAATCAATCTAATAAGCAAATCAGTTCAATTCCTACATCTAGTACATCTGTTTGGATAGTGTAGATCGTATCATGTATTCCTATTCCCACTATTAATATTCACCTCTCGGTCCTTCTATCAATAGCTAGACATCTAAATCAATCGTCACCTCTCAGTCCTTGAATTAATCTAGAATTATAGAATAAATACAGGAATCATGAACCTAATTAATTAATCCTAACATGCATCCATAATAATATCAACCCCTAGAACCCGCTAGGGTTTCTAGCCACTCATCGTAGATAGAAATCCAAAAGAAAACATATTAAATTGCATAAACATAAAAGAACTTACAAGAAAAATAAAGGGTTTCGTGTTTCCCAAGTCTCCAAACTCTCAAAACCAAATTTTAAAGCGAAAATATGATAAGGAATTGAAAGGTTCTCTGAAAAATCGAATTTTCTAGGTTATTTATAGTGGTGGATGTGTATCCTATCAAATCTAGGGCTAAAGATATGAATAAATCCGAATTTAATCAGATTTTCGCTTTAGCAGAGAACCTCGCGTCGATCGAGGCTATTCACCGTCGATCGACGAGCCTTCTTGGTCGCCGTCGATCGATGCCAGTTGGCATCTGTCGACGCAGCTTTTCGCCCTCCTGCGCGGTCTCACGGTTTTGGCCATAACTTTCTCCTCCGAACTCCGATTGACCCGATTCCAGTTGCGTTGGAGAGCTAACTCAAAGCATCATCCATTGTCATGTGCCAATAGCTCGAATTCCTTTTGTAGACGAAATCGTCACTGCTACTCTTACACGTCACTGCTTCCGGAATGGATTTCTCATGAATTTAGGCCTAAAACCCTACAAAAACACCAAAACGTGCATAACACCACCTAATATAGACTCATGCACATAATATATATATAAACTCAATAAAAATACATAAAATAGTAGAAAATAATATAGATAAGTGAGTAAAATAATGAGCTTATCAGTCGACCGGCCGAGCCAGGCCACAGGAAGGTGGCTCGGTCGAGCCATTTCGATCGGGCGAGCCGAGACGGTTTTCTCCAGAATTTTGGCAGTTTCCAGCTTCGACCGGGCGAGCCATACTTCGACCGGGCGATCCGAGGCCCTGTTTGCTTGTCTATAAAAGGGGAGAAGTCAGTTATTTGAGGAGCTTTTTGTCATTTTTCATAAATCTAGTTGTGATTTCTCCTAGATTCCAATTTCTATCACGATTCATCCAAATTCTAGAGTATCCAAGAGCTTAATTCACCAATCCTTGGAAGAGAAGTGAAGAATCAAGGTGGTAGATCAAGGCATACAAATCCAATTGGGGAAGATTCCAATCTCTACTTTTCAAATTGTAATGGATGTAATTGAATTCAACTTTGTATTTGTACAATTGAAAGGTATGATGTTCTAATTCCTTTTGGATGTTGATTTGAGTAAGGATGCATGATCATTTGGTTTGAGAATTGTTTGTTTACTTTCCTTTGAGAGCTTGAATTGCACTAGAACTT
>JAPKLW010012522.1:0-10120 GCA_026898455.1 Plectranthus barbatus
CAGCTGCATACTGAGTAACCAGCACCAGCTGACCAGTTGCCAGTTGTCAGCTGTGTGTAAGTAGCGTGCAAGAAAACACTTAATATTATTTCCGCTGCGTATCGAAACGTTTTATACTCTGAAAAACCGGGACCAACAAATATGGACCATGTGTGACACTGTATATCACAAAATCATATTTTTATTATTAGCTTAAGTCAAATTTGAATCAATCTCAATTGACTCATCGCATTTATTTAATGAAACAATAATAGTATGACACAAGAAACAATAATAGTATGACACGATTACTGTCTGTGACGGTGGGGTTACAAGTTCGGACTTTTCCAGAAATATTTGAGTGTATAAGTAGGTGTGTGTTTAAGATTTATGTAAATCAATTCAAAAAAAAGAAAAAAAAAGAATGACACGATCACGTTCTTTAGCTCGAGGTATAATAGCTAAAACGCTTTGCCTGTGACAGATAGATTAAATATTTTGCTTATGACTAATCGATTATAAGTTCTCTTGATGTTGAGGATATACCTTTTTATTTAAATTATATATATATATATATATATATATATATATATATATATATATATTTATCAATTTAAAAAATTAGATTTCATGTTATAGTATACTAGATTTTCACCTGCGCGAAATTTTTAATTATTAATTATATTTTTTATAAAATTATTTGTAAAATATGCATACTATAGTCTAAAATTGAATAAATTAGTTCATTGAGTTTTTAATACAAAAAATAGCTCAAGTTTCTAATCAATTTAAATATGTGAAATCTTTAAGTTTAGAGATGCTCGATAATATAAATATTTACATCAACATGAATGTATGCTATATCTTTAAAACCTATTGACTTGATATTAAATTAAAAAAAGTAAAACACATTTTCATCAATACACTAATTTCAATAGTTTATGATGCATTGCAACCTGTTGGTCCCGGATATCAGGGTATACTTTGGCAGCGGAAAATACGTAAGTTCGTTTCTTGCACTCAGCTGGTTACACAGCTGACTGGGACCTTGTCAGCTGGTAAGTCAACTGGCAACTGAGTATTCAGCTGACTGGCAACTGGCTGGTCAGCTGATGACTCAGGACTTAGAAAATTTTAGAGTCGAGTTTGCACAGTTATAAACTGGTTTCAGTTATACTCCAGCACTTGGGTGCTGGGTTTTAAATCAGTAAGTAAATGCTGAAAGCAGTAAATAACAAGGATATTTTATAGTGGTTCGATCAACTGATCTACGTCCACTCTCCAGTCGAAGCACTGGAAATTCACTAAAAAGAGTAATCCGGTACAAGATTTCCTACGATCTATTTCCAGCTGGTAGATGCCTCGTCTACCAGTCCACTGGATCAACCGCTCCCGGTCCTTGTCCTTCTTCAACTCTCGTCAGATGGATGGAGTGCGAGCACGTCACTTCAACCTCCTCCTCCGACTGATTGGGTGTTGAGTTCTCCCAAGAACTTGACTCTTGCTGGCGGCAAAACTGCCCGTAATAACTCTGGAGCTGGCTGGCTCAAGAGCTGCTATGTTCTTCCTCGGAATGAGAAAGAACACCAAATGAGATCAATAACTCACAAGCTAGAAGCTTGGAGTCTCGTGTTCAAATGATTGACACACGGAGTAGCTTTAAGAAAAGCCTCGAAAGATTGCTTATACGCTGATATGAATGCGTTTGAGCTTTCGGTAGTTCAGGAATGGCTAAGAGTGGGCAAGAGTAGCTAAGAGTATTGAATGTTGTTGGATCTCACGTATTTATAGACGTGAGATTCAGATTCAAATACTAGCCGTTGCACACATCCGGAATGGTCTTCTGACTCCAGATGTACTTCAGACGGCTGCAGGTAGCATTTTCAGGAAAGCGCCATGCCTGCGACCGCTTTATCTGACACAGATCTCTTTGTGTCAGAACGGCACTATTCGTCAGTAGGGAATCAAGAACTGGAGTCTGGAGCTGATTAGACTTTAAGTTAGCCGTCCTTAAAGTCCTTCTTTGTCAGCACATTCCTCAGACGAATCTTCTCTTTGTCTCTATGTCTTCGGGAGAGCGAATCTTCAATTCTGATGATAACCTTCGACTGGCAGATCATGCTGGTGATCTTGTGCTGGCAGTCTCTGCTGGTGACTTGCCTTAGCACAATCAAGGTCTACCAATTCGTCTGATGTTATCTCTTGAATTCTCCCGTGACTGGTGGCTTCACCGCTGGTGAATAGTGTCAACCAGAACACATATTCTGCTGGTAGATCTGTCAGCCTCCTGCTGATGAAATCTTCCCACTGGTGAACAGTAGCCAGTCGATAGCTCAACTCTATGCTGATGAACAGTATCAGCATGAGTCTTGGTCAGTCGCTTGCTGGTGAGGCATCCCTCAACTGGTAAGCACATCTCATGCTGGTGAACAGTAGCCAGCATGAGTCTTGATCAGCTGCGACTTACAACTCAAAACACCTATACAGGACTTTACATTTGAGACTAGAGCTATTCTAGAGACAACTGACGCTGGTTGGACTTAGGATTTGATCCACCAAAACACCAAGGCTAATATCTAACAATTTCCCCCTTTAGGCTCTAGCAATAATGCCTTGTAATTCGTGCGCCCCTGTGGAAGGAAAACAGCCAGATTTCCCAACAATTTCCCCCTTTTTGGTGCGATCAAAGCCTAACCAGCGAGCACTCAGCTGATGAGGAAAGTTACAAAGTATTTCCGGGTTTTACAAGTAAGCCTATCAGATCTAAACCCAAGAAATTAACTCCTCACATCAGCTTTAACCTAAAGATCTTCCCCCTCAAACCAGGAGAGATATTGCTCGATTAAATTTTGAAGTAAAACTCTGAGCCAGATTAGAATCAACAAAGTATCAAAATGAGTGCTGGTGCTGATTACACTGAATGTGTAAGTTCAGCTGGTAAGTAAAAAGTTGACATTAGTTGGACAATGAGAAATTGTCGTCAACCCGTCAGTAATCAATCCATTAATGATGTTACAATTACAAGTACAGGATTAAAAACTGACTAGTCTAACTGATACAAAAATTACTTTCAATAAAATGAAGAGTACCAGACCTATGGCTTAGAGGATGATCCAGGAGATTGAGATTTGCTGGTAAGGCTCCTCAGGATCTCAGTTAAGGCGGCCATGTCTTGTTCTCTCTTCAAGCGCTCCTCAGCAGCAATCCGGCGTTCCTCAGCAGCAATCCGGCGTTCTTGCTCCGCAAGACTTCTTTCCTCTTCAGCGAGCCGAGCTCTCTCCTCCTCAGCAGCTGCTCGCGCCCTTTCCCCCTCTTGGATCCGCACCAAAAAGGAGGACACCCCAGAGGTGAACGTCTCCATTTGCTGCGCCATTTCAGTACGGTAGGAGGAAAAACGCTGCTCCAGCCGGGCGTCAATGATAGCCAATAGTTGCGCCGGCGGGTGGACTTCGGAAAGAGGCTCTGCTGACAGGGCCATCGAAATGGGGGGCTCAACAGATGAGGCTTCAGCCATCACTATATCAGCGCCAGATGCCCCATCCACAACTTGCTCTGCAGCGGCTGCTGGTGCTGCTGCTGCTGCTGACGCTGACTCCTCAGCTGATTCCTCCACCAGCACCTCAGTTGATGCTGGTGGGACTTGATCTTCTGCAAAGTCCACCTCCACCCAGTCAACGGGCTCCAGCTCCACAACATTTGGAGCACCAGCGACTGCAGGGACCAGCCATCTGCTGCGGGAGGGATCCTCCTCCACCACATGATCAATTAGCAACTCAGTGGCTGCCATATCGAACAGACGGGCAAAGTAGAGGAGGAGCGGTGGGAGGGCAATCAGTATTCGGATCCTTCGGAGAGCGTAGACCACCTGAAAGCCCCGGCTGGTGCGGTGGAACTGGAGAAAGGGCACTCGGACACGCCTTGGCTTCGGGAGTCCTGAGCTGCCAGTCCTTAGGCGATAATCAAGAATCTTCTGCACTCGCCGCCGGACACACCTAAGGGACAAGGGCTCTGGCTCTTCAGTTAATGTATCCATGAATTCATTCGCCCAGGCCTCTTCATTCCTCCAGTATTCCAGCCCCAGCCTAGCGTACAGAACTGAGCGCTTCTCCACCGTGAGATACCGCTCCACACGGTCAAAGATCCTCCATCGCCGCAGCTCACAGTACAGAGTCGGGTTGACAACCCACAGATACCGGAAGTCATTAAACATGTCGAGATCAACGGCATCCTCGACCTCCACCGTGATATTTTCTGCGTACTCATACAGAGTATGGTTGTAGAACTCCATCGGCCTCAGGGGCAGGCACCAGTCCTGGATGCGGGAAGCTAAGACCGACTGGTGGGGGAGCCCGCGGAGGGGAATGATGTTGAGAAGGCTGTAGTCAGGCACTTGAGAGGTGTCGAAGGCCTCTTCCCCGCGTAACTCCCACCGATGGGGTCCATTGACCATCTCCTCATATTCATCAGCGTCGACCACGTTGTAATTGAGGATGCTGACGGTTATGTCACGTCGTGGTCGCAAATCAGCACGTCGAGGCTGTGCTGGTGAGGATGTCGCTGGTCGTCCAGAAGTTGAGGCTCCTTGGGACTGTTGACGACCGAGCTGA
This sequence comes from Plectranthus barbatus, assembly GCA_026898455.1. NCBI lineage: Eukaryota > Viridiplantae > Streptophyta > Magnoliopsida > Lamiales > Lamiaceae > Plectranthus > Plectranthus barbatus. The sequence goes on from JAPKLW010012522.1 coordinate 4,587, forward strand.
GCCTTCCCTTCCTTTGCAAAATCTGGGAACAGGTTCCTTGGCTCCATCCTCTGGATTGTGGAGTGCTGGACAACTGGTGGCTCCTCTTCTTCAGAATCATCAGAGATAACAATGGGAGCCTTCCCAGCAGTCCTTGCACCAGTCTCCACATCCATCTCTTCTTCCTTCTCTGCCTCCTTCTCTTCCTTCTCCTCCGCCAGTTTTTCCGGGGTGGTCGCCCGCTCCTCTTCTCCTCCACTGGCACCCCCTTGCTCGGCCAGTGGGACGTCGTCATCACCTCCACCACCCCCTTGCGCGGGTGGAGGTACGTCAGCAGCTTCCTCCTCCTGCTGGTACTCATCCACAAGGGATAGTACATCCTTGTCAGCGCCCATCACCAGCAGGCGTTCAAATGTTTCTTCAGGAAAGAGCTCGCCTGGTGGTGCTGGTGCTGGTCGGCTGGCACTTGGAATTGCGTGGGCTTTCCCTTTGCCCCTGGTTGCCAGCCTCATCTGCTCGGCCAGCTCTGCCTGGCGCCTGGCCTCATGCTCAGCCTGCACCTTGGCATAGGCTTCATCGCGGGCTGCCAGCTCAGCCTCTAATTTTCGCTGGGCTGCCAAGGCCTTCAGCCTTGCCTTGGCTTGCTTCCTCCTGACAATGGAGGCACTTCTCTCCTTCTTAGCCTGCTCCATCACCCGCTGAGCTCTGGTTTGGACCCTCTTCCTCTTCCGGGTCATCTTCTCCAGCGTTTCTTCCTGGGTCTGTCCCAATATGTTCCTTGGAGCTGGACCAAGAACCAGTGCCTGATGTGGCTGCTGATGCTGATGCTTCTTGGGTCTTTTGGGCTTCTTCTGGGATGGCTCGTCAGTAGGGACGATGCGGATGTCCCGGGGATGGATGCCAGTGGCCGCTTCCACTGCATCTCCCAGCTGGGCGAAGAGACGCTCAGTCTCTCGCTGGCGCTTGAGCGCAGCCCTTTCTTCTTCAGTCAGCGGGCGAGCCATAACTGGCAGTTGCTCGCCCTCATCCACCTCATCTTCCTCAGAGACACCCTCAGAAGGGTTCACTGAGGTCTTCCCCTTCAGCCTCCTGGGCTTCTTGTAGTCTGGGCGGGGGAGTTTGGCTTGCTCCTTGGTCGGTGGGATGAAGTCCGAACTGACCAATTGCTCACCCTGGTCCACCCCATCACCCAACTCCATCTCCAGTAGGCGGCTGATACGAAGCCCAAAGGATACGGAATGGGCAAACCTCCCTTCAGTCGGAACGTCGATGTTCCTGCCGACGTGTTCCAGGAGCCGGCCGTAAAGGAATTCGGCCCAGTTCCCTTGAATCCCGTCAGCAAGGGCACTCATCACGGAGAACTTCCGGATGCTCAGCTCTGCGTACGACCCCACTTCGCACTGCAGCATTCGTACGACTATGTCGCACACCATCTGCCAAAACTCGTCCATCTCGGACTTTCTCATTCCAGTCCGGAAGGTGGTCACCTCCGCCTTCTTCCACTGGGTCCAGCGCTTCTGGAACTCGACGGTGTTGTTCTGAAGGTAGGTAGCCACATCCTCGCCTTCGTTCCTTAGCCCGAACATCTCGGCGAGGTACTCGGGGGAGACGGTGATCAGGTGTCCAAACACCGAAGTGGTGAAGGACCGTCCGCCGTCGGCGATCACCGCCCGTGCGTAGAACTCCGCCACCAGGTGCGGATGGAAAGTCTGGGGCGCCGCCGTCAGATACTGTCGGAGGCCTTCATGATCGATCATCTCGATCAGCTCCTCCCCATGGTTCTTTCTGGCCAGTTTTTCGTTGAGGATCTTCTCCTTTTGAACTTGTGCGGCTCTGACTTGGGCATTTGACAACCGATCACGGGTTGCCGGCTTGTTCAGGGCAACAAGTCGCACGAACGGATAAGTATAGTCAATATCCTCAATCTTCACAATGCCGGTGTACGTCGGCATGTGCTGCTCGGCAACTGGTAGTCTGGGCTCACCAGACGATGAAGATGTGGAAGGTGGGTTGTCTTCCGGGGGATTATCAGTTGGGGGGCGTGAAGATGAAGCCATAATCTCAGGAAACTTAAGAATTTTGAGAGAGAATGAGAGAGATTAGGGCTGGAAAAATGTGAAGGATCGTAAAAGGTTTCTCTGGTGAGGGACCTCGAGTATTTATACTCGAGTCCATGCAGGAATCTACGACCAGGATCAACGCTCAGCACGCGGAGATCTACGGTCATCAGCAGGCCCGATTCCCTGTGTTGACGGGCGTGGTCGTGCTGACGTGGTGCGCTGCAGTTGGTGGAAACCAAACGTCGGACTCCGCAGCCACTGTGCACATTAAATGTGGCATTAAATGCCGCATTAAATTCGGAGATCCGCATACGCCATCGGATTCGAACGATCCCGCCATTTCTGCGACAGCTGGCTTGGCTGGGCATCACCAGCATACGCCAGTCGCATACTTCCCCCTAACTGGTTGGCCTCTTCATCAGTTGGCAACTGATACCACATGCTTATAATACATTCTGCTGGCAAACTCATCAGTTAGCAACTGATACCACTTATTGAAGAGCCATTTCTCCACTTGATGATAATTTCTTCAGTTAGCAGCTGATACCACCTTGTAGATATACATCATCAGTTAGCAACTGAGACCACTTGAGTAATCAACCACTTGCTGGTAGCACGTCCTGCTGGCAAACTCATCAGTTAGCAACTGATACCACTTGATGATCAGACTAGCGACCTTAACCAAATTGAGAGCTTGGACTCAATTTTCGCCAGTCGTGGGAATGACCACCAGTTATCTGCTGGCAACTGGAAGTGGATCCATTTCTTCAACACTGCTAGAAGGTGGCAGCTGGGACCCAATTTCGCTTCAGCAGAAGATAAAAGCTGGCAAGATGAAATGAGAGCTGGGACTCATTTCCTTGGACAATTGAGGGATAAAGTCCGCCAGTAGATATCATCTGTGGTTGGTAGACACCACTAGTCGAGAAACACCACAACTGAGAACTTGGACTCAGTTGTAATCAGCATACGCCAGAGAATCAAGAACAGAATGAGAGCTTGGACTCATTCTTCCTCATCATTAAGGCTCGCATCAATCTCCATAAGACCGAGTTTGATGCACAACTCCTTGAATCTTGCTTCTGGCAGGGGCTTTGTGAAGATGTCAGCCAGTTGATCTTCAGTACGAATGTAGTCCACGCTGACATCCTTCTTCTCGACATGATCACGAATGAAGTGATGTCGAATGTCTATGTGCTTGGTCCTGGAGTGATGAACCGGATTCTTCGTGATGCACATAGCACTGTTGTTGTCGCAATAAATAGGAACACAGCCAGTGTCCACTTCATAATCAGCCAGTTGTTGCTTGAGCCAAATAATTTGAGCACAGCAACTGGCAGCGGCAACATACTCAGCCTCAGTGGTAGAAGTAGCTACAGAGTGCTGCTTCTTGCTGAACCAGCTAATCAGCTTGTGTCCGAGAAACTGACACGTACCACTGGTACTCTTGCGGTCAATACGGCATCCAGCGAAATCTGAATCTGAATATCCGATAAGCGTAAGCTCATCATTTCTGGGATACCATATTCCAAGAGATTCTGTCCCCTTCAGATATTTCACAATCCGTTTAGCAGCTTCCATGTGTGACTTCTTAGGATTAGCTTGAAATCTGGCACACACTCCGACTGAATAAGAAATGTCGGGTCTGCTGGCAGTGAGATAGAGGAGTGATCCAATAATTCCTCGGTATATAGTAGGATCAACTGATTCCCCTTGCTCATCAAGAAATATCTGGCAGCTGGTACTCATCGGGATCCTTAGAGACTTAGTCTTCTCTGGGCAATATTTCTGAATAAGATCCTTGGCATACTTCCGCTGGCTGATAAAAATACCATCAGCTGATTGCTGGACTTGAAGTCCTAGGAAGTATGTCAGCTTGCCCATCATACTCATCTGGAATGAGGTCTGCATCAGCTTAGAAAACTTCTCACAGAGAGATATGTTCTTGGATCCGAAGATGATGTCATCGACATAGATCTGCACCATCAGCATGTCAGCTCCATCGTTGAGAAGAAAGAGAGTCCGATCGATCTTCCCTTTTCGAAATCCATTGCTGGTGAGGAACTGAGATAGTGTATCATACCAAGCCCTGGGCGCCTGTTTCAATCCATACAGGGCCTTCCTTAGCTTGTACACTTTGGTGCCAATTTCGAATCCAGGAGGTTGCTCTACATATACCTCCTCCTTTAGTTCGCCATTCAAGAATGCGCTCTTCACGTCCATCTGGAACACCGTGAAGCCGTGATACGCTGCATAGGCCAAAAACAGCCGTATCGCCTCCATTCTTGCAACTGGTGCAAAGGTCTCATCAAAATCGATGCCTTCACACTGTCTATAGCCCTTGGCGACTAAACGAGCCTTGTTCCGGACCACAATGCCATCTTCATCTCGCTTGTTCTTGAAAACCCACTTGGTGCCGATCACTGACTGGTGTGATGGTCTCTCTACCAAGTCCCAAACATTGTTGCGAGTGAACTCCGCAAGCTCTTCGTGCATGGCATTGATCCAATCTGCAGATTCGAGCGCATCTTTGATGGATGTAGGTTCCATCTGAGATATAAAGCAACTCAATAGCGCACTGCCGTGCCTGGTCTGGACAGAACCTTCCAGATCACCGAGAATAGCATCAGATGGGTGATCCCTCAGCCATTTGGGAGGACCAGCGACCGCTGGTGCCGGATGGGAAACAGGTTCATCTGTCCTGACGACTGGTGCTTCCAAATTTTCACCAGTCGGGGCTGGAACAGCAACTGGCGGTTGACCTCCAGTTGGAACTTCACCAGTTGGGATTTCTTCAGCTTCACTCTCTGACTGATTTCCAGCGCCTTCGCCAGTATCAGCTGGCTCCTCTCTTCCAGCTGGCTCCGCGTCTTCTGGCTCAAGGACTCCAGTCAGAATTCCCCCTTGATTAATGCATGATCCACTCAGGGAGATTGAGTGTAAGGTCTCAGCAAGGTCATTTGCATCACCGACCCTCTCAGGTTGCTGATGGGCACCTGAGGTAACTGGTTGTGAAGATGATCCATTCATCGGTCTAGTCGAACCAGTTGGTTGAGCATTGGAAGAATTCCTGCCCAACTGGTCATTGACATCATTGACCTCAGGAACATCTTCAGCCAGTTGGCGTAAGGTCCTGCGCACTAAAGTAGCTTCATCAAAAACAACATTGCATGTTATTTCCACAAGCTGGGTCGTCTTGTTAAATACTCTATAGCCCTTGTGAGAGGGGTGTCCATATCCGACAAACACACCCTCATCAGCCTTAGGAGAGAAAGCATTTAACTTCGACTTCCCATTATTATGGATATAACATGGAGAACCGAATGCACGAAGATGAGCTAAAGTAGGCTTACGACCGAAGTACACTTCGTAGGGAGTTTTCTGAAGTCTGTCGTTGATCCCGCTCCTATTCTGAGTATAGCAAGCAGTCACCAACGCCTCTCCCCAGAAACTCTGACCCAAACCAGACTCAGCCAGCATGGATCGGACTGCTTC
>JAPKLW010012523.1:0-10120 GCA_026898455.1 Plectranthus barbatus
ACTTGTCCTTCGCTGGAATGCAGATTTTATAGTTTTCTCCAAACTCTGTCTGGTTTGCGGCTAATGCCCGTCGGAGTCAATTCTTTCCAGAAATGATTGTTGGATGCTTCCTGATTTGGAAGGTATCCCAATGATTGAAGATTCTTGAGCTAAGTCAAGGAATATCTTCAATGTAGTGTCAGACATTGAATGGGGACACTACGACGGTTGTTGAGAGCTTTGAATATTATCAGATGTGAGCTCTCAACTTTATGACTACTCTCTTTTGACAGTTAGCTTTTGTTTGTCGAATGAATCTCTTGTTCGAGTGTTTGATTGAGCAGTAGTTCGAGTAGTTGTCTTCTCTCTGTTTGGACTTGTCTTTTATATCTAGAGATTCAAACTTTGAATCTCCATACCCATTATTAGACACAACGGTTCCTTCATCCAGGAGAGTAACTTGCTTTTTCGTCCTTTCCGGCGTGTATAGTGCCTTTTTACCTACTTCAGGTAAGGCTTTCATCCTTTGTTGTACTTTCTGTCAGAACGGGCATTTTTCGCAAGTATCTGCTGAGTATCTCCTGCAAAGCATCTTATCAGAAAATGCTAATAGTACTCTGCTAAGCTTTTTGATTGTTAGGCTCTTCTAGCAATCTGCTGACTCCTTCCACAGATGCGTCTTTAGCACTTAAGTCTTTATTTGCTGACTGCTAATGCTTAGCAATCTGCTAGATTGCTAGCAAATTCTGACTCCTTCAGCATTCTGCTATCACTTTCTTCCGACTGCTGACCACTTGTCCTCAGCAGTCTCTTCCTTCAGCATGTGATTGCTAACACCTTAGCAATCATTCTTCTTAGCATTTGACTGCTAACTCTTTTAGCAATCTTTTTCACCTGCTAATATCTCTAGCAGCTACCATCTGCTAGGAATACTTCTAGCAATCTAATCTATTACAACTCAATACTTAGCCTATACAGGACTTTACAAGAGTTGCTAGACTATTCTAGAATTCAGCAATTGATCGACCAACTACTAAGGCTTGATCCAACAAAACCTTTTACAATTTGATCCTAAGGAAGGAATTCAGGAATAATTCCCAACAATTTCTCCCTTTTTGGTGCGATCAAAACTTACTATCACTTGCTGAATCTAAGAGGAAGAATATATGAGTTTACAGGAATTTTCTAAGTACAGAGCTATGCTAATCTTGCAATCTAACTCAGAGTTTATCCATCTTAGTTCTAGCAGGATTGGTTTTAGAAATTCCCCCTCAATAAGTGTTGGGAAATATTTCTTGATTAAAACATAAAAAATGCTACTTAGCAATGTGCTAGAATCTAGCACTCAAATAATCAGCAAGCATTTTACTTAACCAATCACTCAGCAAATGACTCAGTATTCAAATGCAAAATCGCTGAATACATTCAAGGTGTATATCAACTAAGACACGCAACAAAAAAACTCAGAAATGAACAATGAGAAATTGTCTAAATCTGATCCATTTTCATTCATATGATATGATCAATACAAGTACAAATGAAAAGGATAAGATCAAAAGGAATGCTAGAGAAGATCTGCTAATGTAAGAAATTAAAGATCAAGAGTCGGGAGCAGGCTTCTTCGACTTGTCATACTCGTCAAATTTGCCGATGGCCAACCGCACGAACTTCTCCAGATACTCCTTGCTAGCTTCAAATTCGGCAGCCTCCCTCTCAAGCTTCTTAGCCATCTTCTCGTTCTCCATCTCTAGCATATTGATCTTTAGCTCCATTTCCTTCTGCTTCAACTCCTCCAGAGCTCTTCTCTTCTCCTCCTCAGCAGCAGCTAGAGCCTCTTCTTCCTTCTTCCTCTGCTCGTCTTTAGCAAGTCTCCTCTCTTTGCCCTCTTTGAAAGCAGCCAAAAAGGTGGTCGAGAAGGATTGAACAGTTTGCGCCATTTGCTGCTGGGATTCTGCTACGACCTTCTTCATCACTTCCATATTTGTTTTTACCTCAGCAACATTGGTTTTAACCTCAGCTACTTCCGCTCTTACCTCAGAAACTCCACTCCTGACCTCTTCGACCTCCCTCCTTATATCAACATCCTCCATCACCATTCGCTCATTGATTGAGGATATAGCAGTTTGTACAGCAAATTGGACAGTAGAGTTAAAGTAGGATGGAAAGTCGTGAGCACTTACCGGGGTAGCATCGAATGAAAAAGTTGTGGCAGTCACCAGCTCCCGACTTCCAGCAGTGGGTACTTCTTCTATCTCAACATTCACGCCTCCGTAAGCAGGTAGATAATGAGCTTCTTCATCAATTATCTGCTCTGCTGACTCCATGGCTTGGATAAGCTCTCCTTGAGCAGCGGAGTAGCGAGCCTCTTCAGCAAATAAGAGCATGGCACCGCTCTTGGCTTGAGCTATAGCAGCTTGGGCATCCAAGTAGCGAGCCTCCTCATCCATCATATGCTTAGCTGTTCCCATGATTTCTGCATTCTGGGCAGCCTTTTTCTCTTCTTCTTGTATCACATCAAGGATGTCAATTTCTAGAAATTTGACAATCCTTCGATCCCGAGCATCCATCTCTGCGGCTTCTCGCTCAGCCCTTTCAGCAGCCATCTTGGCCATGAGCCTTTCCTTCTTGTATTTTTCATGATCGATCTGGCATCTCTTATACTCAGCAGCTGCTCGGGCTTGGCGCTTAGATAGCTCGATTCTAGCATCGGAGTACTCATCTGGAGCAAAGGTAGACTTTGGCATGGATTGTGATTTTGAGAACAACATGTGAGCCCGAATTGCTTGAAGACGAGCAAACACTTTCTTGTCTGTGAACTGCTTCTGTCCAACCACTTGGTCAATCCAATCGTTGCACCACTGCTCCTCTAGCCACCAGTAGTTTAAGCCACTTGTAATGATTATCAACATCCTCTCCTCAAACGAGAGCTGATGCATCACGTAATTGAAAAACTTCCATCTCCTGAATTCCTTGCCCAGCACCTGGCCTTCAGATGTATCTTGATCTAGCACAACGTAGAAGATGCTGGCAATATCCGTTTTGATCTCTGCATTGACAAATTCTTCAATCTCAAACGCCATACGGAAGAGATCAGAATTTACCTCCTCTGCAAGGAATACAGGCGCACACAACTGTGTCACTCTTCTGAGCTTAAACCTTGGACCTGGGAGTCCTCTAAATGGAACTCGGAGAGTTTTGTTGTCTGTGGTTGGAATCTTTCTTAGCAACTTGGCGTCAAATACGTCAGCAGATTCTCCATCAGAGTCCGATTCCGAAAAGCACGAGGCTGTGAATGCTGGATATAATTCAACATTCTCTGCTGGCCTTGCCTCAGCATCCGCTCCTTCGTCTCTTCCAGAAGTGCTAGCCACTGGCTCAGCACCTGTCCCTTCAACAATGGTGGATGCTTCCTCAGCACGTACTTCAGCACCTGCCTCGACATTCACTCCTGATCCAGAGGCCTCCTAAAAAACAACCTCTTCATTGCTGCTGCTGTCATCTGCTTGCTCGATAGTAGGCTCCTTCAATGAAGCTCCTCCTTGAGGATGCTCAGGAGCTTTAAAGGCTCCACTCTCCAGCATATTGTCAAAATCCTTATCGGTTAGAGCCTCCTCCTCTAGCACGATCTTCTCAGCTATGGGGGTATGGGTGGGGACTTTAGGAACCACTTTTTCATTTCCTTTCTTGACAGCTTCAACTGCTTGCTGTCGTGCATCCTCAGCTGCCTTTGCTATCAATGCAGCAGCTTTCTCGGCTGCTTGCTAATCTGCAGCCGCCTTCTTAGCAACTCGTTCGTCAGCATGCTGTTTAGCTTGTTCGAAATTTCTATCTCTGGCTTCGAAGGTAAGCTTCTCCATTTCCTTCTTGTACTTCTTCTTCTCCTGTTCCTTCTTCTCAGCTTTCCTCTTCCTTATCCCTTTCAACCTTTCTTCCAGAGATTTTTCAGAGAGAGGAGTCTCAGCATCTTTCTTTTTAGCAGCTTCCTTCTCTGCCTTTTCTTGTTCAGCAGTCTTGACAAGACGTCTGCGCGTCCTCTTTGGTTTTTCAGGAGAAGTGACATCCGATCTCTTCCTCTTGAGAATTGGCATAGCAATCGGTCCCAAGGTTGGAACTTGTAGTTCTGCTTGTTTCTTTTCCATAATTTCCTCAATTTGCTCGACCGACAGATCACCGAGCTTCTCAATCTCCTCCAAGTGTTGAAAGCATTGCTCTGTCTCAGCAGCTTTCTGGAGATTAGCAATCTCCTCAGCAGAAAGTGGAGTAGCTTGCTGCAGCTGCATCTCACTAGAAGAGGGTGTCTTGGCTGCTAGGGTTGGCTGTGCTGGGGTCGTCTGCTTCTTCCATAGGGGAATGTAATCAGTATTCAGCAATGCCCCACCCTTGTCAAGTTCCTCCTTCAGAATGATCATCTCAAGGAACTGCTAATCTTCAGTCCAAAATTAACGTTGGACATGAAGGTTCCTTCTTCCTTCTTCCTTCTTCCTTCATCTTCAAATTCTTTTTAGCGTGGTTCAACCACCGCTCAAAAAAGAATTGCGCCCAGTTCTCATTGAACCCATCTACCAATGCCATCATCACGGCATACTTCTTGGCAGAAAGTTCCGAGTATGATCCCGCATCGCATTGGAACATATTTATTATGAGCTCAACAAGGGTTCTGTAGTCCTCCTTGAAATGGTGTATCGGAGAGCTACCTTCCAGGGATGTGCCGGGTTCTCTTGTACCTTCGGTCTTTTCCACTCGTCACACCGAGCCTTCATCTCCTCGGTATTAACTACCTTGTATGTGGAGACACGTTCGCCCGAATTGCGAAGCCCAAATGTCTCTACAAGGGCGGCAGCGGATACCTTGATGATGGTCCCAAACACGAAAGTTGTGAAAAACAAGTGATGATCATCAAATACAGCCCTTGCATAAAATTTTGAGACCATATGTGGTCGGAATTTTGCAGGCTCAGCAGATAGGTATTGTACTACCTGCGCCTGTACCAGGGTGTCCATCAACCATTTCAAAAACTGTTCTGCAGCGAGAGGAGTGTACAGAATCCTATCCTTTATCACCTGCGCCGCGCGCCTCTGGACTTTCGATAACCCAGATTGTTCCTTCTTCTTGGCAAGAGAAACCAGACGGGAGTAGGGGATCTTTTCATCAACATCATCCTTCAACGCAATGTCGGTAAACTCCAGTGCAAGCCTCTCATGCAGCGTCAAGTCTGGAGGGGGCTTGAAGTAAAACTTAATCGGATTCTCAGATGGGGTGGAGGATTCAGGATTAGACATGGTGAGAGATTTAGGAAGAATTTCGAAGTGTAGAGTTTGGGAGTGTTTGGAAGGCTTAGAAATTCTAGGGATTTCAGATTCAAAGTGTAGAAAGGTTTGAACGATGAATGAAGTGAAAGGTTTATACCTTCTGGACAATGATCCGACGACTGGGGAAACACCTCTTCAAATCCAATCAACAACTCAAATTTGGTGAGTCTTTTCATATTGCAACCCACGCCCCAAAATGCTTGAGTGCTTTTGACGTGTCGCCTCCTGGTTTGACGCAGCCAGTTGCACGCATTAAATGCAGCGTGTTGGACACATCATTTCAAATTCAAATTCTTCCCGCTTTTGACGTCTGGAGACTGCTGAGAGCTTGGACTTAGTAATCTGCTGGCTATGGAAATCCTTAGCACTCTAATGATCTGCATGGATTCAACATCCGAATCCTAGCATCCACATAATCTTGCATCCAAAATCCATTATCCACCACATCAATTGCTGGCACCAATCGTAATGTTTGTAGCGTAGCACTCACATTTTACCTGCTAAGAGCTTGGACTTAGCAAATATTCCTCAACAACCGTGTGTACCACTTGCTAGTATAATACTTAGGAACTGCTGAGAGCTTGGACTCAACATTCACCTTCTATCAAACGTCTGAATCACTTTGAAGAAATTTGCTCAATAATAACATAGCATCCCGACGAAATGCTGAGAGCTTGGACTCAGCACCCGACTTCTAGCGAGCGTCGAAATCATTTGTTGCAATAAACTTAGCATATCAAGGATATGCTGAGAGCTTGGACTCAGCAACCAAAATACTTAGCAACCAAAATTCCGCAACAAAGTCAGCAACGTAAAACATAAGCTAGGAAACATTTCTCTTCGCCTTCTTCAAAGAATCCAGAAATCCAGAAAGAATGAGAACTTAATACTCATTCATCCACAACATCTTCTAGCTCCATGAGGCCTAATTTTAAACAAAGTTCTTTGAAACGAGCCTCAACAAGCGGCTTGGTGAAGATATCTGCTAGTTGATGTTCAGTGCATATATATTGAATATCAATATCCTTCTTCTCCTGATGATCTCAGATAAAATGATGTATGATATCAATATGCTTCGTTCTTGAATGATGAACGGGGTTCTTAGTTATGCACATAGCACTATTGTTGTCACAGTAGATCGGCACACATTCAGAAGGAATGTCATAATCTAGCAATTGCTGCCAAATCCACAAGACTTGAGAACAACAACTAGCAGCTGCTACGTATTCATATTTAGTAGTAGACGTAGCCAGTGAGTTTTGCTTCTTGCTAAACCAACTGATTAGCTTATGTCCAAGGAATTGGCATGTCCCGCTGGTGCTCTTTCGATCAATCTTGCATCCTCCGAAGTCTGAATCAGAATAACCACTCAGTGCTAGCCCATCGCACCTTGGATACCAAATTCCTAGACCTTCGGTACATTTGAGATATCGGATAATCCTCTTAGCAACATCCAAATGTGACTTCTTTGGATTCGCTTGATACCACGCGCATACACCGATAGAGTAAGAGATATCGGGTCTGCTAGCTGTTAAGTAAAGCAAGGATCTGATGATACCTTGATAGAGTGTGGGATTCACAGGTTCTCCTCCTTCATCAATGGAGATCTGGCAACTCCTGCTGATTGGAATCCTCAAACTCTTCGTCTTTTCTGGACAATACTTAGCAATAAGATCGCGAGTGTATTTCCTTTGGTGAATGAAAATCCCTTCACTCGATTGCTGAACTTGAAGTCCTAGAAAGTACGACATCTTGCCCATCATACTCATCTGGAAATTACTCGTCATAAGTTTTGAAAACTTGTCGCACAAGTTTGAATTCTTCGATCCAAAGATAATGTCATCGACATATATCTGTATGAGCAATATGCTTCCTTCGTCTTTAATGCGGAAGAGGGTCTGGTCAATCTTCCCTTTCTTGAAGCCATTATCCAGAAGAAATTTGGACAAGGTTCCATACCACGCCGTCGGCGCTTGCTTCAAACCATACAAGGCTTTCCTTAGCCTGTAAACTTGATTTCCTTGTTCGAAGCCTGGTGGTTTTTCAACGTATACTTCCTCCTTGAGATCACCATTAAGAAAGGTGCTCTTCACATCCATTTGCATCACAGAGAACTCATGATGTGCAACATATGCTAGGAATAATCTTATTGCTTCCAATCGAGCGACCGGAGCAAACGACTCATCATAATCTATTCCTTCGCATTGCCTGTATCCCTTAGCAACGAGACGAGCTTTATTCTAAACAAAAATTCCTGACTCGTCCTTATTGTTCTTGAACACTCATTTGGTTCCAATAACACTCTGGTGTTCGGGTCTGTCCACCAAATCCCAAACATGGTTGCGCCTGAACTCAGCAAGCTCCTCTTGCATAGCGTTCACCCAATCTGGAGATTGTAGAGCTTCTTCAACCTTCGTAGGCTCCTCATGCAAGATATAACAAGCTAGCATCGCATTTCCTTGATGCGTTCTTACGATATCATTAACATCATGAAGAATGGCATCTAAGGGATGATCGCGTAGCCATCTTGGTCTCGAGTTGTTGGTTGCTGGAGTAGCATTGCTAGCTTCGCCTGCTGAATTGTTCTCTACTAGAACATTTTCCTCAGCACTCACTTCTGGCTCAACATCCGGTATCTCAGCATTCGGCACCTCAGCATCCTGGACTTCAACAACTGGAACTTTAGCAGCCGGAATCACAACATCGTCTTTGACAAAGTCCTCAACAACTCCTTCAGCAACATCCAGTCCTTCTTCAGCAACACATCTTTGATCTGGAATTCCTTTATCTTCTTCTTCAAGCGATTCCAGAATATCCAAATTATCATTGAGATAAATTGGTGGGGTGGCCTCAGCATGATCATTAGTATCATTGGCCTTGTCAGCAGTCTGGTCACCTGCTGAGTGCGTCTGGATTGGATTGCTATCACTCATAGACTTAGTCGGGTCAATCTTCATATTTTCGAAAGAATTCAAGATTGATTGATCATGGACATCATTAGTCTCATGATTGCTATCCTTTTCTTCTCTTATAGCTCTGCACACTAAAGTAGACTCATAAAAAATAACATTGCATGTTATTTCCACAACTTAGGTCGTCTTGTTTAACACTCTATAACCCTTGTAAGATGGGTGTCCATATCCCAAGAACACACCTTCATATGACTTAGGAGAAAAAGTGTTAAGCTTCGACTTCCCATTGTTATGAATATAACATGCCGAACCAAAAGCACGTAGATTAGTAATAGAAGGCTTACGACCATTGTACACTTCATAAGAAGTTTTATTGAATCTGCCATTGATTGTGCTCCTATTCTGTGTATAGCAAGCTGTCATGACTGCTTCGCCCCAATACTTTCCACTTAAACCGGAATCAGCGAGCATTGACCGCACAGTTTCCTTCAATGTTCGATTCCTTCTCTCTACTAGACCATTCTACTGGGGGGTCCTAGCAGTGGATTTCTCATTCCCGATACCAGCTTCGGTGCAAAAATCCATCAAGATCCCATTGCAAAACTCGGTTCCATTGTCCGATCTAATCCTCTTGACTGTAGATTCTTTGCTATTTTTCTCCTTGAGGATTAGCTCCGGTAGGATGAGCTTTACTTCATCTTTGGTTCTTAGCAAACAAACCCACGTGTACCTGGAAAAGTCATCAACAACCACAAGTGTATAAACTTTTTTTCTTACAGTGGTTGGAGTGACTGGGCCAAATAAATCCATGTGCAAGAGCTCTAGGATCCTCTCTGAAGTGGCCTTCTCCGGGTTTGATCTGAAAGATGCCTTGGTTTGCTTCCCTTACTGGCAAGCTTTGCACACACCTTCCTTTCGGAAAGTTTCAGCAGGCAATCCTTCAACAAGCTTATGCTTGGCTAGGTGGTTGATGGTCTTGAAATTCAGGTGGGTCAACCTCTTATGCCATAGCCAATTGGTTTCTTCCTTGTTCATTGCTACAAAACAAGAATTTTGCTGGACACTTTGCCAATCAACAATATATAGGCCACCCTTCCGGATGCCTCTAAGATTTACTTCACCTGTAGCATTGTCAGTAATTGAACAACCAGTATTAACGAAGGAAACGATATACCCATTTTTGCATAGCTGGCTAGTACTTAGCAGGTTGCACTTGAGATTGGTTACAAGCGCGACATTGATAATCCTTAGTCTATTTCGCTCTATGCATCCTCTCCCAATTACTCTGCCTTTGTGATATGTGTGTAAAATGACCTATTTTTTGATGTGTGAATGTGCATGTTTGTGGCCATTTTACCCACTTATCATATACTTTCGTTGCTCTTTTGTCTTGTTTTCATGTTTGAAATGTTGTAGGACGTGTTTTGAGCATAATATGGCATATTTGGTGGAGTTTTAGAGGAAAATCGTCCGAGTTTGGAGTCCGAGGAGGTTAGGTTCGTCCAAGCGGAGCGAAAGTAGAGTTTCGGAGGCTTGGAGGAGTCGCCCGGCCGAGCAAAGCAGGCTCGACAGAGCTAAGCCGGACAGAGGGCTCGCTCGGCCAAGCAGTGCAGGCTCGACCGAGCCATGGTGACAGAGAGCAGCCTCGGTCGAGCGGTTCTGGCTCAGTCGAGCCAGAACGGGTTTTTCAGCTTCTCCACAATTTCCAGGAAGGCTCGGACGAGCCATGGTTGGCTCGGGCGATCCGAGGCCCTGTTTGCTTGCTTATAAAAGGGGGAAAATCAGTTAATTGAAGA
Organism: Plectranthus barbatus; assembly: GCA_026898455.1. Lineage (NCBI taxonomy): Eukaryota > Viridiplantae > Streptophyta > Magnoliopsida > Lamiales > Lamiaceae > Plectranthus > Plectranthus barbatus. The sequence continues at coordinate 9,997 of JAPKLW010012523.1, forward strand.
ACTTTTGGCCAAAATTAGAATAACCGTCACAATACTTTTCCCTAGATTCATTTCAAAACATCTCCCCAACCAGAATCAAGGGGAATCAAGCCACATTCCATACATTTGGTGAAGATTGAAGAAG
>JAPKLW010012524.1:0-10119 GCA_026898455.1 Plectranthus barbatus
GCCACCTTCTCATCAATGGTTACTTGCAAATAAGAGGTAAAGGCTCCAGCCATATCGACATTCATTGGAAAGGGCATCTGCAGAGAGGTTATTGGAGTAGCATTGAAGGATGTGGTTGCAATGAGTTCTTGGCTCGATGGAATAGGTGTGTGCGGAACTTGAGTAACAACCGCATCAACATATGCCTGATAAGAGATTTCCTCATTTACCATCCGCTGAGCGGCCTCCTGAATTTTTGCATTCTCCTGAGCAATTTGGGCCTGTGCTTCCTGAGTATCCTTAACTATTTTCTGAATATCAACATCCAGGAATTTGGCCAAATGCACATCTTTGTAATCAATCTCGAGGGCTGCACGTTCAGTAGCCTTTGCCGCTATTCGAGCCTTAAGTCTCTTTGCTCGCTGAACTTCATATTCCAACTGGCGTTTCCTGTAATCTACAGCAGCTCTTGCCTGACGTTTGGACAGCTCAATTCTGGCATCAGAATACCCATCAGGTACAAAGGTGGACTTGTGTAAGCTTGTAGTCTGTGTGAGAGATCGGTGTTCTCGGATGGCTTGAAGTCTGCACATCACTTGTTTATCCGAGAACTGTTTCATTCCTGGAACTTAATCGATCTAGTCGAAACACCATCGTTCCTCGCACCTCCAGAAGTTTAATCCCTTTGCTGCGATGATCAACATCCTTTCTTCGAAACAGAGTTGATACATGATATAATCAAACTTCTTCCAGCGGCGAAATTCCTCTGCTATCAAACGTCCTTCTGAGTTTGATTCATCCAACTCAGTGTGGAATAAATCTTCAATGGCTCTTTCTATTTCGGATTGAACAAACAATTCTATTTCCTGGACCATAGGTGTCAGATCAGAATTGGGCAATTCTTCAGGATAGACCTTTGCACACCACTGACCAATTCTACGTAGCTGATAACGAGGTCCTGGTAATCCATTGAGAGGCACTCGAAGGGTAGTATCCGATCCAGATGGTACTTTCCTCAGGTTTTTGGCATTGAATATCTCTTCAGATTCACCATCAGAATCAGATTCAGAAATGCAGGAGGACTCAGGTTCAGTGCGGGGAGAATCATGACCTCCAACGAATGGTGGTCCCTGGAGTGTGTCAATATCTGGTTGCTCCTCTATCGGATTATTACTTAAGATGATTGTAGCAGATTGATCACCAAAATGTGTTTCCTCCGGATGGTCTGCTATCATGCTCTGTTCTGGGTTCTCTTCAGTTGTATCTGGATTGATGATTGAGACAACTTGTTCTTCAGTACTTCGAACTCCACTCGATCCTGCTCCATCTTCTATGCGCTCTGATGGAATGAAATTGTCAGGTTCTCCTGTAGGATGGCTAGATTGATTGAAATGTGGATAGTGAGTTTCATCAGAGGCTCCTGACTTCAGCAGTTTTGTAAACTCTTCATCAGATATTTCTTCGTCATCAGCAACTATCTTCTTATCAGATGAAGGATTGATAGTTGGCTCCTCTTCTGATTGAGCTTTCATCTTTCCTTTCTTCGCAGCCTCATCTGCTAATCGATGAAGTTCAGCAGCAGGATCTTCATTTGCATCCTTCAAAGTAATATCTGCTGAGGGCTCTTCTGTTGGACTCTTCTCCACTCTACTAATCTCTTCTGCTCTGCTAGCTTCGACTGCTCTGCTAGCCTCATCTTCTCTGCTAGCCTCATCTTCTCTGCTAGCCTCATTCATAGGCTTTTCAGCAACGTTCACTTCTTCAGCAGAATCCTTTGACAATTTTCTAGATTTCTTTTTACCCACACGTTTTTCATGAGCTTGCCTTACTTTCTCAAACTCCTGATCACGAGCATCAAATATCATTTGTTGTCTCATCTTCTTGAACTGTTTCTTTTCAAGCTCTTTTTGCTGAGCATTTCTCTTTCTCTTGGTTGTTTTGATTTCTTGCAAGCGCTCCTTTAAGCATCTGGAAGATAATGGAGTATGGTCATCATCTGCATGCTTCTTCTCTGCTCTATCTTCAGCGGACTTCTTTCCCTTCTCAGGAACCTTGGATTCCTCCTTATCCGATGCAAGGACCAATTTCCTCCTTGTCTTCTTTCTTGCTTGCTTCTCAGGGGAAGTGATATTTGACCTCTTCTTTGTTGGAATTTCTAGAGCAGTAGCCCCAATAACTAGTGGAAGTTGTTCGGCTTCTTTTTCGGTCATGATTTCATTAATTTGCTCCACAGGAAGGTTTCCTAACTTCTCGATTTCTTCAAGGTTTGTGAAACAATGCTCTGTTTCAGCATTCGTTCTTAGCAATGCTATTTCTTCTTCTGTCATCGGAATGGAGGGTTGGAGTATCTGAACTGCTAGACTCGCTTCATCAGGTTCCTCAGGAGAGGTTGGCTTGTCCCTGTCCACATTGGATTTCCCTTTCAACTTTCGAGGATTTCTAGCATTGACCGGCTTAGGCTCTTTTCTTGTTACTGGAATGTAGTCTGTGGGAAGAGGTGCTACACCACGATCTACTCCTGTGTTAGTGAACAACATCTCCAAGAATTTACTAATCTTCAACCCAAAGTTCACATTTGAAGAGAATGTTCCATCTATCTCCATATGTGCATTCTTCTTGGCATGCTCTGCCCACCGCTCAAATATGAATTCAGCCCAATTTCCCTTAATATTGTCGTTCAATGCCATCATCACGGCATATTTTTTAACAGAGAGCTCCGAATAAGAACCAGCATCGCACTGGAGCATCTTTATCGCTATCTCTGCAAGTAGTTTGTACTCCTCTGACAATGTGTTGATGGGAGTGGCAACCTTAAACGTACTTGCTTGCCCTTTCTCTCCTGACTTTTTCCAAAGGTTCCAACGCCTTTCCATTTCAGCAACATCATTCACCTTATATTGAGAGATCTTGGCTCCATAATTTCTAAGTCCAAAAGTTCTAGACAGCAATTCAGCGTTTACTTCTACCATGTTCCCATACACACATGTCTTAAACGACTTCTGATCATCACTTATGACAGCTCTAGCATAAAATTCAGAAACCATATGCGGATGAAATTGATCAGGTTCAGCAGAGAGGTACTTTACCAGTAACTCGGAATCAAGAAGATTCAAGATCCATTTGGGAAAGTGCTTAATGGCGAGGGGCTTGTACAGGATTCTATCTTTCATGATCTGTGCCACTCGTCTCTGCTCCGCCGAGTGATCGGATAATTTCTTCCGTCTAGCCAGAGTCACTAATTTGCCGTAGGGAATGGACTCATCAATGTCTTCCTTCTTCTCAATCCCAGTAAAACCGGGTGCATGTCGCACATGCAGGGGTGAACTCGCAATGGATGGATAGATAAATGCGGGTTGTTGAAATTGGAGTGTTTCTGAGTTTTCTGATGGCGATGATTCTGTGTTCAGAGAACGGTTTGACTCTTGATTTGGAGAAGTTGGAGAATTTTGGTTCGAAGCCATGGTTGGGAATTTTAGTGAGGCTGAGGGGTTTTGAGAGGGTTTTGCAAGGATGAGAGGCGAAGGGTTTCAGAAAAGTGATAGAGATTTGAAATCTGACTAGAGTATAGGAGATTTCGGAATACGAGAGGGAATTGACGGTGAGGATTGCTTCCGTTTTAATTTCAATCAACGGCTGGGGTAGGTAGTCAGATCGTGTGAGCATGCACGTTCTCCGGAACTTGAGTGCTGGTGACGTGGCACAACCTAATTCGTCACCGCCGTCTGCGCACATTAAATGTATTTCTTTATGAAAAGCAATCTCCCGCGTCTGATTGAAATCTTCAGCAGCCTGAATTAGTAGGATTGAACAGGAACTACCACGTATTCCAAAACATCGCCATGTTTCAACATATAAAATTCATTCTCCTCCATTGCATTTCATGCAAGATCATAATCAATTCCGATTTGACCTTTACTTTAAGGGATTACTTCTCTCCTCAGGGCAACCGTTCGAATTCTGAGATGAGCAGTAACCATAAGTATCACTATAAATAGTATGATCTTGTGATTCGTTTGATACGACTTCTGCGACCTTTGCTTCTCTTCTCATTCTTTCTATCAACAGAAATATTTTCTTTAAGAAAATATGGAACCCGCCCAGGCTCTCTTTGTTCCAAGAACCCGAATTCTTTGTGATTCTGGTTTATATGAAGAATATGAAGCAGAGTACCATGTGGCAGAGGGGACTATGTCAAGTCTCCATGCCAGTGGTGTGGGCAGATTCGTGTCTCTCACTCCCCATTCGTTCCACAGGGAACATCTTCAGCATTTCATTCGATCGAGCGAACCCGTTGGAGACTCCATTGTTGGTGTCTTCAGGAACCAATTGGTGAGATGGACGGCTGACACTTTTGCCTCAGAGTTCGGCCTGCCGAGGGATCCGATTCCCGTCATGGGTTATCGCAACGAGGAGATATCCCCTGAGTGGACGTCCTGGATGAAATGGAGAGCTTCCCCAGAGTTTGATTTCTCTCCAACTCCCTCAGCATATCACTTGCAACCTCGGTACAAGGTCCTGTTCGAAATTGTCTGTGGCATGATCGTCGGAGAAAATCCTGATGATATGATTTTCTCTCACGAGATCTGGAAGGCCATGATGGCGATTGACGATCGGGCGGAGGTCGACTGGGCGGCCTTCATCTTTCAGAGGGTGCGGCGAAGTGTCCTGCAGTTCCCACATCTTCATCTCTCCTACGGGATGCCATTGAGTTGGCTGCTAGAGCGGAGATTTCAGGATCTCACTCTAGGTCCCTCGAACCTTCGGGGGGTAGATTTTTATCCATTTATGTCGTTGCCACCCTTCTGATGTGGTTGTACCTTCTTTTCATGTACATAATTTTGTAAATCCATATATAAAATGATATATATTTCATTCCGAGCAATCTTGTGTATGCTAACTTGATATCAACTGTCTGCTTGATAATAACCTTGTAACAAACAGACCTCATAATAAAATCCACATTAATTCTGCTGAGTGGAACTCTGCTAAGGTCCTAGCATATGAATTTTTGAGCAGAGCTATTTACTCTGCTGAATATGTAGCAGAGACCACGTTCCCAAACATCTAGCAGACTGCTAAATTTTAGATGCGAGATCTAACAGTTGGGGGACTCCTGTCAGATGTATCGACGGTCTTGAATGCGTGCGTCCCTTCACGCGTTGGTTACTTTTCCAAGAAACACTTGACTGTTCTGACGTGGCATCTGTCAAGTCGTCGCAGCCGTATGTGTATTCAACATATAGCAGATGACCATTAACTATCATTGACTGAATCAAAATGATTCTCAAGATGATTCTTCTGTATTCATCGTCTTATATCCCGAGATATGAACCATCGTTGCTTCTTATTACTGCTTCAACTTGTCATAAGTGAAAAGTTATGACTTTTCCCTTTATAAATAGCCTTCTTGTGATGACCCTTATCACCACAAGTGCTTTTATCAGAACTCTTTTTCACTGCTTCTTTCCAAAAATATCTTCAAAAGAATGGATTCGCCAGGTCAATCTCTGGAATTGCGTTGTAATCAGATTCTTCATGAGTCTGGATTGTATTCCCTGTATGATAATGATTATATCGTGGCGGAGATGGTGATGTCAAAACTCAACCGAAGTGGGTTGACCCAATTTGTCACGGCCACACCACGATCTTTCCACGGAGATATTCTCCGAGAATTTATCGAGGACTGCTCTGTGGAGGAAGGAGTCATCTATGGTTCCTTCCGCGGCAAACTAGTCTGTTGGTCACCAGACTTCTTTTCTCGACGATTCAGCCTTCCCAGAGGTCCTGGGTCAGTGTTAAGCTACCGTTTGACAGAAGTAGCCCCTGAATGGTCATCGTTGCAGAAGTGGAGACGATCGCCGTTGTCAGAATTTTCTCTTTCTGTTTCAGCATATGATCTACAGACTCCTTACTGGGTGCTCTTCCGCGTTGCTCACAACATGTTGTTGGGAGAAGGCCTTGATGAAACTTCCTTCTCAAAGGAAACATGGCAGATCATGATGGCCATTGATGATGAGGTCAAGGTCGATTGGGCAGAATACATCTTCGACAGTGTTCGAGATTGTGTCCAATATTACCCTTCTGTGCCTCTGCTGAATGGAATGCAGCTCAGTTGGCTGCTGGAGCAGAGCTTTCCTCGGATAGTAGAAGGACGATCGAACCTCCTGGATACGGACTTCTTCCCGTTTAAGCCTCGTTCTCCCTAGAATGGGAAGCATGTTGTTGTTTTTTTTTTAATTTTCTCATCCTCCTTTGTAATGACATCTTTCAGTAAATGAAATGAAAATATGTATGAAATATGCACAACTTTATGTTTCTGGCCTCCAATTTTGATGTCTGCTGAAAGATCAGCAACCATTGTCTTCTTAGTATTCTTTGCATTTGCAGTTTGTGAAGATGAATATTCTTCAACAAATGTATTCAACCTCCAGAATACTTAATGATGTCTTCATGAAATCCAAGAAATCCAGAAAGAATAAGAATATCATCTTATTCATCCAAAACATTGTCCAACTCCATAAGACCCAGCTTAATACATAATTCTTTAAATCTGGTTTCTGGAAGGGGCTTTGTGAGTATATCCGCTATCTGATCATCGGTGCATATATAGCGAACATCGATATCTTTCTTCTCCTGATGATCTCGTATGAAGTGATGACGGATATCGATATGCTTGGTCCTAGAGTGGTGGACAGGATTCTTTGTGATGCACATGGCACTATTGTTATCGCAGTAGATAGGCACACATTCGGGAGAGATCCCGTAATCTTGCAATTGTTGCCTTATCCAGAGAATTTGCGAACAGCAGCTAGCAGCAGCCACATACTCTGCTTCAGTGGTGGAGGTAGCAACAGAGTGCTGCTTTTTGCTGAACCAGCTAATGAGCTTGTGTCCCAGAAATTGACACGTGCCACTCGTGCTTTTCCTATCGATCTTGCATCCTCCAAAATCAGAATCCGAATATCCACTCAGAGCAAGACCATCTTCTCTAGGATACCAAATTCCTAGTCCTTCTGTGCACTTCAAGTAGTGCACAATCCGCTTAGCAGTGTCTAGATGTGTCTTCTTAGGATTTGCCTGATATCTGGCACATAATCCGACGGCGTAAGATATGTCAAGTCTGCTGGCGGTGAGATATAGAAGTGAACCTATAATTCCTCTGTAAAGAGTAGGATTCACATCACCTTCTTCTTTCTCAAGTGCGGCTATACATGTCGTACTTATTGGAATTCGCAGGCTCTTCGTCTTTTCTGGGCAATATTTCGCAATCAAATCGCGAGTATACTTCTTTTGATGAATGAAAATCCCTTCCCTGGATTGTTGAACTTGCAATCCGAGAAAGTATGACATCTTTCCCATCATGCTCATCTGGAAGTTGCTGGTCATGAGCTCTGAAAACTTGTCACATAATCCTTGATTTCTAGAGCCAAAAATAATGTCATCAACGTATATTTGCACCAGCAAAATATCTCCTTCATCTTCAATGCGAAAGAGAGTTTGATCAATCCTCCCTTTCTGAAAACCATTCTTCAATAAGAATTTGGATAGAGTTCCATACCAAGCTCCCGGTGCTTGTTTCAATCCATAGAGAGCCTTCTTGAGTCTGTATACTTGATTGCCATGCTCGAACCCTGGTGGTTGCTCGACATAGACTTCCTCCTTCAGTTTGCCATTTAGAAAGGCACTCTTTACATCCATTTGCATTACATCGAACTCATGATGAGCAGCGTACGCAAGAAATAAGCGAATGGCCTCCAGCCTTGCTACAGGAGCAAATGTTTCGTCATAATCTATTCCTTCGCATTGCCTGTATCCTTTAGCTACGAGTCTCACCTTATTTCTGACAACTGAACCAGATTCATCTTTCTTGTTTTTGAACACCCATTTTGTGCCAATAACACTTTGATGTTCAGGTCAGTCTACCAGCTCCCACACATTGTTTCGTGTGAATTCTGCAAGTTCTTCATGCATAGCATTTACCCAATCCAGATCTAGTAGAGCCTCTTCGATCTTTTTGGGTTCTTCGCTGGAGATGTAGCAAGCCAGCATAGCATTGCCTTGTCTCGTCATTATGGGATCATTGACATCTCCTATGATATCTTCAAGAGGATGGGCGCGCAACCATGTTGGTCTGATTGGTCTGACCACATTTCCTTCCCCTGCGAGGCCATCGTCTTGTACATTATTCTCCATAGCACCCCCCTGGTGCTCAGCAACTGGATTGGCTTCAACCGGGATAACTGCTGCGGAATTTCCTGGTGCGTGAGTCTCTTCAGCAACTCTTTCAGCAACTGGAATCTCAGCAGCGCCTCTGCCAAGATCTTCATGAGTGGATGTGCCTTCCCCAAAAGGAATGTCCTTAGCAATCTCCTCTTCTTCATCATCAAACACCTCTAGAATAGCTGTTTCAATTAAGGTGTTTGTAGGTGTGGCCTCAGCATGATCATTAGCATCACTGGCCTGGTCAGCAGTTTGGTTCCCTGCTACGTGCGTCTGGTTCGGATTACAATCACTCATAGACTTAGTCGGATCAACGTGCATATTCTCGAAAGAATTCAAAAATGTTTGATCATTGACATCATTAGTCTCATGATTGTTATCCTCTTTTCTCTTGTTTTCTCTGCGCACTAAGGTAGACTTATCAAAAATAACATTGCATGTTATTTCCACAATACCGGTAGTCTTGTTCAATACCCTATAACCTTTGTCAGTGGGGTGTCCATAACCAAGAAGTACACCCTCATCTGACTTAGGTGAGAAAGTATTGAGTTTAGACTTTCCATTATTGTGAATATAACATGTAGAACCGAATGCACAGAGATGAGTTATAGAGGGCTTACGAGCGTTGTACACTTCGTAGGGAGTCTTGTTGAATCTACTCGTGATAGCACTCCTATTCTGTGTATAACAAGCCGTCATAACTGCTTCCCCCCAGAACTTAGCCGGAAGTTTGGAATCTGCTAGTATCGAGCGAACAGCTTCCTTCAATGTCCGATTCCTCCTTTCTACTAGACCATTCTGCTGAGGAGTCCTAGCTGTGGATTTTTCGTGTGATATTCCAGCTTCAGCATAGAAATCCATCAGCACTCCATTACAAAACTCTGTTTCATTGTCCGAGCAAATTCTCTTTACAATGACTTCTTTACTATTCTGCTCCTTGAGAATCAGCTCCGGTAGGACAAGTTTCACCTCATCCTTGGTTTTTAGAAGACGTACCCATGTGTACCTGGAGAAATCATCAACCACCACTAGTGTATATAGATGTTTACTTACAGTGGGTGGAGTGACTGGACCGAAGAGATCCATATGAAGTAACTCTAGAATCCTTTGTGATGTTTCTTTTCCAGGATTTGTCTTAAAGGATGATTTGGTCTGCTTCCCCTGTTGACATGATTTGCATATTCCTTCCTTGCGGAAAGTCTCATTGGGCAGACCTACAACAAGCTTATTTTTGGCAAGGTAATTAATAGTTTTGAAATTTAAGTGATTGAACCTCTTATGCCATAGCCATGTTGTTTCCTCTTTATTTAGAGCTAGAAAGCAGGAATGTTGTTGTCCGCTTTGCCAATCCACAATATACAAGCCACCCTTGCGGATGCCTCTTAGCTTTACTTCTCCTGAAATAGCATCAGCAATAGCACAACCAGTATTCATAAAGGATACGATATACCCGTTTTCACATAATTAGCTTATGCTGAGTAGATTATGCTTTAGGTTGGAGACGAGTGCCACATTGATGATTCTTAATCCGTTCCGTTCAATGCACCCTCTTCCAATGACTTCTCTCCTTCACTGTTGTCTCCGAACTTGACCTTGGGACCGTTAAATAGTCTTCTCATGTCTGAGAATAATTCTTCATTCCCGGTCATATGAGCGGAGCAACCGCTGTCCAGGACCCACTCATTAGATATGCTCGTTCTTGTAGCTCTCGAGTCCTGTTCCTGCAAGTGAATCAAGTTGATTTAGGTACCCGTTTAGTGTCGGGTCCTGCAGGATTAGCGTGAAGCATAGTTCCTTTCGGAACCCACATCATAGTGACTTTCAAGACTGTCGTCTTGGTTTCACTTTTTACCACTTTCTTGACCTTTGGCTTAGCATTTTTAACATTACTATTTCTGGATGAAGGAATGTTCTTAGCCT
>JAPKLW010012525.1:0-10119 GCA_026898455.1 Plectranthus barbatus
ACGCTAATCGGTAAGCTACTGGACCTATCCTTTCAAGGATCTCATAAGGTCCAATAAATCTTGGTCGTAGCTTGCCTTTCACACCAAATCTCACAATTCCTTTTGAAGGGGAGATCTTCAAAAACACTTTATCTCCAACTTCAAAATGAAGCTCAGTGCGTCGCGTATCAGCATACGACTTTTGTCTACTCTGGGTCTGTTTTATCCTCTCCCGTATCTGACGGACTATCTCAATCATCTCGCCTACACTGTCAGGCCCAAGTACTCATCTCTCGCCTACTTCATCCCAGTAGAGCGGAGATCTACACTTCTTCCCGTATAGAGCCTCATACGGTGCCATCCCAATAGTGGCCTGATAGCTATTGTTATAGGCGAATTCAATAAGAGGCAATAAACTTTCCCAGCTTCCACCTCGATCTAGGACGACTGTCCGTAACATATCCTCAAGAGTCTGTATCGTTCTCTCAGACTGTCCGTCCGTCTGAGGATGAAAAGCTGTGCTGAAATTCAATTGAGTGCCTAATTCTCTCTGTAAGCTAATCCAGAATCTCGATGTGAACTTTGAATCACGGTCTGAGATTATCATCATAGGCACCCCATGTAACCGTATAATCTCTCGAACATATATCTGTGCTAGCTTATCAGATCCATAGGTTATCCGTATTGGCACAAAGTGAGCACATTTGGTCAATCGATCCACTATCACCCATATGGCAGTATTGCCACGTATGGATTTTAGTAGACCTGTTACAAAGTCCATTGCAATGTGCTCCCATTTCCACTCTGGGATTTCTAGTGACTGCAACTTTCCAAATGGTCGTTGATGCAATGCTTTTACTTGTTGACACACGAGACAACGCTCAACGAATGATGCGATGTCCTTCTTCATACCATCCCACCAGAATTTTGCCTTTAAATCCTTCCAGGGTGGGCAGTATAAGGTGTATCATGTGCTTCACTCATAATTAATTTCCTTAATTCCTCATCTCGAGGTACACATATCCTTCCTTCATAAAGGATGGCATTATCTGGACCTTCATGATAACACCCTGATTTTCCACTTTGAATCTTCAATCGCACTTTCTCAAGTATTTCATCTTGCCTTTGTGCACTAATTATCCTTTCTCTCAAATCAGGGATCACTGCCATCGCTGCAATCACACTCTCCACTGTTTCCGGGGGTGTTATGATTTCTAGATCTAGCTTCGAAAATTCTTTCACAAGCTCAGTTTCTTGAGTCATGATTGAACTTACCTTGGATGAAGCTTTTCGACTCAAAGCATCTGCCACAGAATTTGCCTTACCCGGATGGTAGTTAATAGTCAAATCATAGTCTTTTACTAGTTCGAGCCATCTTCGTTGCCTCATATTCAGATCTTTTTGCTCAAAAAAGTACTTTAGACTTTTGTGATCAGTGAAGATAGCACACCGTACTCCATAGAGATGGTGTCTCCAAATCTTCAAAGCATGCACTATAGCTGCTAATTCTAGATCATGTGTTGGATAATTTAACTATTGTGGCCTCAATTGTCGTGATGCATATGCAATCACTTTCCCACCTTGCATGAGTACACAACCGAGTCCGTTCTTGGATGCATCGGTGTACACTTCATATTCTTTCTCTGCCTCTGGGACAGCCAAGACTGGAGCTGTGGTTAGTCGCTTTTTAAGCTCTTGAAAACTTGCTTCACAATCTTCTGTCCAAATATATTTAACACCTTTACGAAGCAACTGTGTCATCGGTCTTGCGATCTTAGAGAATCCCTCGATAAACCTCCGTTAATACCCAGCTAAACCCAAGAAGCTTCGAATTTCATTTGGGGTAGTGGGTGATTTCCAATCACTTACCGCTTGTACCTTCACGGGATCCACCTTGATTCCTTCAGTTGATACTATGTGCCCTAAAAACATTACTTCCTTCAGCCAAAATTCACACTTGGAAAATTTGGCATACAATTTCTCAGACCTCAGTGTTTCCAACACGGTTCTCAAATGCCCTTCATGTTCTAGCTCATTCTTAGAGTAAATGAGAATGTCATCGATAAACACTAGAACAAAGTTATCGAGATATGGATGGAACACTCGATTCATAAGGTCCATAAATACTGCTGGGGCATTCGTCAAGCCAAAAGGCATAACTATAAACTCATAATGCCCGTATCTTGTTCGAAAAGCAGTTTTTGGTATGTCTTCTCTTCTGATTTTCAACTGGTGATAGCCTGATCTTAGGTCTATCTTGGAGAAAACACTTGCACCTTTCAGCTGGTCGAACAAATCATCTATCCTTGGTAGTGGATACCTATTCTTTAGGGTCAACTTATTCAATTCACGGTAATCAATGCACATACGCATTGTTCCGTCCTTCTTTTTCACAAATAGAACTGGTGCTCCCCAAGGTGAGATACTGGGTCTAATAAATCCCAGGTCTAAGAGCTCTTGCAGCTGAATCTTCAATTCCTGCAATTCTTTTGGAGCCATCCGATAGGGTGCTTTAGAAATCGGAGCAGCTCCCGGCTCTAAATCAATCGTGAATTCTACTTGTCGATCTGGGGGTAATCCAGGCAATTCTTCAGGAAAAACATCTTCATACTCCCGTACAACGGGCACATCCATGATAGATTTCTTCTCATCTATCTCTCATTCGATGTACACCAAGTAGGCTTGGTTGTCATTTTTCTTTAGCATCTTCTTAGCTTGGAGTGCAGACACAATGGGTATTTTTCTTCCTTTACTGACCCCTTGAAAACTTATAGTATCTTTTCCTTGAGTGTGGAATGATATCTTCCTTTCCTTGCACAAGATTGTGGCATTATTCTCCGTGAGCCAGTCCATACCAAAGATAATATCGACATCCCACATTTTCATTACATTGAGGTCATTTGCTAGAACCTTAAGTGATTCTAAGTCCACTTCTAGGTTTTTACAAACATGGGTAGTCATTATCATTTCTCCAGAAGGAGTAGTAACCTTTAAGTTCTGTTGGGCTTTCTCAGCTTTTAACCCTAAGGTTTCTATGCATGCATTTGAAATAAAGGAATGCGATGCACCAGTGTCGAACAGAACTATAATAGGTATGCCATAGACTGAACCCATACCTGCAAGGTTACCTTGATTCTCCATTGGCTGTTTCCCTCGCTCCAAAGCATAAGCTCTAGCCTGACGTTGTGGCTGTTGTCGTTGTTGTTGTGGTTGCGGCGATTGGCGGGGTTGGTTTTGTTGCTGATTTTGTTGTCCCCTGAATCCTCGTCCTTGTTCTTGTCGTGGTGGCTGAGGTTGCCCTTGCATAGCTCTCATCTGATTCCTAGGGCCTTGCTGATTTTGTCGCTGAGCATAGCCTTGACCTCTACCCTTGCATTGCGAAGCATAGTGACCCAATCGACCGCAAGTGTAGTAGGTGCTATTCAAAGCAGCACAGATTCCAGTGTGAGTTCTTCCACACCTAGTGCAAGGTCTTGGTACCTCATTTTTCTGCTCATTACGCACTTGATTAGTGGCATCATGTCTCTCAACCTTCTGCCCATGGCTCTGACCACCTCGATACATTTGTTGCTGATGTGGCGTGAATCCTTGCCATTGTTTCTTTTGATTTCCGAAGTTGGAGGATGAACCCCTAGAGTTTTCTTCCCATCTTCTTTTCTGATTTTGGCTCTGAGGGGTTGAAACATGGGGCATAGCAGTAGTGGGTGGGACCTTATCTCTTGCATAGGCTGCCTCAATGTCTAAGGCACGATTTAGAGATTCAGCATAAGACAATTCCCCTAAGCATGCTAATCCAGCTCTGATCTCAGTTTTCAAACCATAGCGAAACTTTGTTGCCATCTTAGCATCAGTATCCACTTGTTGTGGAGCATATCTCGACAGACTACCAAACAATTTATCATACTCAGCCACAGTCATCTTTCCTTGGTGGAGGTTATTGAACTCTGTCACTTTTCTTTCACGGTAACTTTTTGGAACATATTTGTCATACAAACCCTCCTTAAACTCTTCCCAAGAAAGGTTTTCCAATTGGTCAGGTGTCATAGTTTTCACTTTAGTTTCCCACCAGAACTCGGCCGACTCAATCAATTGGTAAGAGACACAATTGACTTTCTCTCTGTCTGTACACTGAAGAAGTCGGAAGATTCTTTCTATTGCTTTAACCCATCTCTCAGCATCTGATGGGTCTCCTTCACCGTTGAAAGTCGGTGGGTTCTGCTTCATGAATAATTCAACTATCCGTCGGGGAGATTGTGGTGGCGGAGGGGGAGGGTGTTGAACCTCTGGTGCTCCGTGTTGAGGTCCAGCTCGTCCTCGACCATGACCACGACCACGACCCCGACCTCTACCTCTACCTCGGCCTCGGCCTCGGCCTCGACCATTTCCCCTTCCTTGCATATTGACTTCTGCTTCCATTCTGTAATTCAACAATCAACCGAGAGAAAAAAAAATATTAGGTATATATATTCTATTTCTATTCCAATCATAGTTTAAAAAAAACATTTGTTGCAACCCACAATATCCATTATAGTAATAAAAATCATTCACAAACAACGCATTGAGAAAGAAAAAAAAATGTATATACACATGTGCACAATGATTAGCCAAAACCCATAAAGGGGACTTCACATATATTTTTGATAAGCAATCCAATGTACATTTGCCTCTACGAGGTCTTGGTGTACGTGAAGTCAAGCATCGAGAATTCTAGTACTAACTATGATGTTAACCTCGTAGAGCCCTAACATCATCTAGTGTACTAGTCTAGAGAGTGACCCATGAGCAAAAATAGGGTCCATACTCTCGAATCATCTACAGAATAATAGTACCGCATCTATGTACATCAAAAGCTATGCATCAACTGACTACATATGAGTAACTCCTAGCTATCCTGCAGAAGAAGTGTCCCGAGGGGACCCTCCAGACTGGGCACCCTCATCATCAGCATCACCATCACCATCGTCATGACCAAAGACATCATTAGACCCAATATCCTCATCTGGGTCCTCCTCAGAACTGCTGATAACAACCACCTCTCGGATGTGTGCATCATCTCTCGCTATGCAGAGACGCTTCCTCACGGGAAGGTCCTGTGCCTGAATGTCTCTCTGAGGCACCACCTGATCATCAGAAGGGATAGTCCGGGGTGGTGTAATGCCAGCTGCAGGTGGTATAGGCATAACAGATGGGGGTGGTACCGATGGCCCTGCCTCTGAGTCAAAGAGATGGGTACGTCGCACCCTCTCTATCGGAGTAGGTGTAGGCAGAACTACCGGTATCTCCGGCTCCAACTCCAATCGAGCATACTCCAAGTAAGGCAAGTAGGGTCCCGCAGGTGCGCTCCCTATAGTGATGAACTGATACTGCAGTAATCAAATAAAACCAGGGAAATCGCCCACCGGACTGTATGTGGGACTGAGCTCCTGAATGAAACGACAGGACTCCTCTCGAGCCCAACCTTTCCACTCAGGTGGCAAGATATCCAACAATCTCCGTATACCCTCATAGTGAGTTACATCACACCGATTTGCTGCTTTCCAGAGCTTATGGTAATGAGCCAGAAACTCTCCCAAATTATGCCCATGGCATCGTCTATAGGTCTGAAAAGCAGTCCTGATCTCGTCTGGTGTGGCCACTGGCATCACCCTCTTTCGCGCGGTGAACTTCCATCTAGCCATCTGACAAATAAAAACTTAAACTTAGACTTTAAACACGAAAATAACTAACAAAATAAATAAAAGGGCAAGTAAAAAAAAAATTAAGAAAAATAAAAGAACTAAACGAAAGCATATGCTCCAAAACAGGAGATTTTATGTCCCAAATCATATATATATAGTTAGGAACTCGATTATTTAAGTGTCAAGATACGAAGTTAAAACTTTCATCTCGCACTGACACAACTACTCTTCGATGAATGCTAAACAATGTCCCATTAGTTTCACAATTGTTTATATGCTCCATGATTTAAAAGTATTGTTGCTTCCACAATTACTCGTTATTCATGACACTATTGGAACTAGGGACTAATCACCTTCTCATTAATCCTTCATACCATATTCCTGATTGTGGTCGTACTCTATCATTCACATCTCTGTTGGCTTCTAAAGACTTCGTCAAACGGAAGGATGAAGAGAGAAGAATAAATAAATAAATAAAATTTTAATCAACGCTCTTGCGATCAATCTACATCTCCGCTTGTCGTTATACTTGCGATATTAGTTGACATTTGTCCTGGCTGCAACATCCTTGCATTTTATTACCGAGCACAAGCTAGCAAATTCTCCCGCTAAGACCCCTTTGAGGTTTCCTCCATTCGGTTCATATAATAGATATATTATTCATAAATTCTAAGAATTAGATTCTTCTACGTTCTAGTGCGGAGAGCATAACCTTAAGATAAATATCTATTCTACCAAAGATATCATAAAATAATATAATCAAAAATATGCTCAAATAAGACATACATCATGCTTTATGCTTCAACAAACAAACGATCATGCTCATTAATATTTCAATATCACAAGTATTTTTTTTGAAACAATACAATTAGTGTTATCAGGCTTACCAACTACTTAACGTGGTATAGGTGATGAGACTTACAAACATAAATAAATGTTAAAATAATTTTCTTTTCAAAAGTAAACACCTCATTCGGTTAAGCACGACAGGGTGGAGTGCTAAGCGATCGTCTCTTGGAGATCTAGCGATACAATGCTAGTCTCAAATCGAAAGAACAAGTTTTTGTGGCTAAACCTCGCTCTGATACCACTTTGTCACGCCCCGAGAAATTCCCAAAGTCGGGGACGTTAAGCACAAAACAAAACAGGATTTTCATAATTTGCATTACAAACCAAAGTTGGGAATTAAAGGAGTTCAGAATATTTGCAGCGAAATGAGCGTAGTTGGATTATATATATGAAGATATATAATCCCGGGCTCTAGAGAGTTCAAAAGTTATGTACAGCTTAGCACTTCACCACTTCTGTCTCCTGCTTAACCTGCATATTTAGAAATATATACAGGGCTGAGTACATTGTACCCAGTGGACACATGCCAAATACACGTATAGATTTAAAATTGTCATATCACATTACAGGGATAACACATGGGTTTTACTTTTATAAATCTCACCATGTTTATCAAACTCATTTTATTTTTGCAATACCGAGCTCGATTTTATTTCCACATACACTATCTGTTTTAATAGGTGTGACTAGGAAGCATGCCTACTTCCATAGCCACGGTGACCAGCCTATTCAGTGGGACCTTTCTCCCACCAGGTCTGACACCAAGTGCACTAATCTCGGCTCAGTGAGACACGAGATCCGATCGTTTATAAGTACCTTGACATTAAATGCCCAAGGCTCTGGCCGTATTCCCCGGCTCAGATTTTACATATACTCTCTAGCCGTTTCTCGACTTAGAGGACAGATAGGTAATGCAAAACAGAAATCATTTCAGATATGACAATTTAATTCAAAACAAAACATGTTTTTCATAATTTTCACAATTAGGACTCATAGTCCGAAATCACATTTTATAATTTAATAGGAAAGCCCACCTGATACTTAATCAAAAGGTTAATGCCCAAAACCTTCGATCTTCTAGTTCACGTTCCCCGTATTTCCTTTATCATCACAAAATTTTCAATCAGCGAGGACTCGAAAATAAAAAGAAATAAAACTTAAGTTTGAGTTGTGACTACAACTAGATAGTCATTAGACATATTATTCGCAACTTATTCTCATCTAGTTTCCCCCTCGTAAATTGTCTAAGGCAAAAGATATGGTAAGCTCGAGAATGTCTTAAAGATCAAGCTGTCATTGCACAGAAAGTCGCCTTGAACTCCTCCATCTTCAAGGAACGCTATGTTTCTCAAAGTATTTATCCCTTTGTTCGGAGAGTACACGATCAACTAAATTAATGTACCTAAGTATGATATCTATAAAATTAAGGGTGCTAAATACAACAATAAGGAAATTATCTTAATATTGAAAATTTCTAAACTTCTCGTAGCAAAATTTGAACCTAGATCCTCAAATATGAGACTTCTCATATTACCACCAAGTTGTTAGTTCCTTAGCTTAACAATAAAGAAAATAAATAAATAAACTAAGCAAGGTTTCGTCTCTTCCTATGCTTCCTAATACGCAAACAACCAAAACAATTCCAAACTTTTTTAAAAAAAAAAATTCAATTTCATGTATCCAAAAGAATACACTTATGGTTATCAACAATCTAAATTGAACATAGTATTATTCAAACTCCATTTCACCAACATCTTCAATATCTATGTAAATACCAAATAAATTATTTCATGTTTGTATACCAACTATTCTACATCATGATCTTGCTTTAAACATCAAGATACACTCAAGCAAAAACTCACAACAAATAAAAAAAGAAAAAAAATAAACCCCTGTTTGCTGTTAAAAAGATTAGAACCATCATCCTCTTACAATAACCCCACCAATTTGACCACCTGATCTACAAACCTCATTCATTATTATTATTTTTTTTTTCGTCTTATATTATTATATAATTATCAATTAAGAGATTAAAGTAGCAAATATTCAAAATAACAAAATAAACAGAATGCAGCTAACAGGTATCGAACCCTGGGCAAGGAAAATTTCGTACCACCTTTTACCACCAAGCTGCAAGCTCACTTGATATCATTTGCAGGTTTTTATTTTATTTTTATCTACTACCGCCGAACACCAAAACCAAACAATCATCCCTACCGAGACCTTTCTCCTTTCCCCTGCCTCTGCTTTCATTTTTTTTTCTGCTACAGCCGATAGGTCAAACTAGAATAATAACTCAACAATCAACAACATCAAACACCCTTCTCTTATTTCAAACAAGAGATCTCCCAAAACCCAAAAGCAAAACAAAAGCTAACATTTATCTACAACCCATTTGTATATATAAAATCTTCCTTAGCAACAAGAAACAAACTCAACTTCAAAATCATGAATCCAATTCTTATTTTTCCACCTAGCACTATAAATTCGATTCCAACAATACACAAAATAGAGAGTTACAGTGAATCAAAAGTAGATGATACCTTTGAGAAATTCTTGCTATTCCTTTGTTTAATTTTGAATGACAATAAGGTGAACTCTTCCTTCCTAAGCCTTTCTCCCTCTCTACCAAGCCATGCTCCCTCTCCACCAAGTTACGAAGAGAAAATGGGTTTGAAGTATTGAAATTCTCTTTCTTTTAACAAAAGGGGTTTGGTGGATAATGTGGTGGTGAAAATTCCACCCAAAATTAGAATTTAAGATAATAAATTAAATTTTAAACATTTAAGTGAAACCCTACAACATAGCAATCAACCACACCCCTTCTAACTAATAATTATTTTTTTAGTTTGTTTATTTATTTTATTTCACACCCCAAAACTAAATTAGCTCATGAAATCTTACTACCAAGTGGAAAATAAAAGTAGGGATGCCAAACAATAATAATTCAGTCTAACTAATTAACATGAAGATTCTTACTTTAAATAATTAAATATATATATTAGAAAACTCAAGGTATTACAGCTAATTACGTACCTTGTCCAACCCGCTTGGTCAGACAATCCTTCTTCCAGTGACCAGTTTTGCCACAATGGAAACACTTGCCCTTCTTCCCCGGTGTCACATTCTTCTTTTTCCCAGAACTTTTGCTTCCAAAGGCCGTCTTCTTGAATTTCTTTCCAATCACCCCTTTAACACCTTTCGATGAAGCAGGGTGACTACCGGAAGAAACCAAGACTGCCTTTTTAGGTTGCATGACTGATTCAGCCGCCATGAGGTCACTGAGTAACTCATTGAGAGTGTACTCCTTTTTACTCATGACAACATTCAGCCTAAAGTTCTCAAAAGACTTCGGAAGTGAGTTGAGTATGATATCGACCTGGGCTTCCCCATCAATATCTCATCCATGCAACGTCAGTTCATCCATGAGATGAGTCATGGAAACAACGTGCTCCCTCACTGAGCTACCATCAGTCATTTTACAACTCACGATTTCCCTCATGAGTTTAAATCTGACAGCTCTATCCGATTCCCCATAAGTAACTGTGAGACTATCCATAATCAGTTGCTTTGTCATAGTGCTGATGTTGTTGCTGGAGCACCTTAGACATAG
>JAPKLW010012526.1:0-10119 GCA_026898455.1 Plectranthus barbatus
GAGTGTCTCCCATGTGCAACTTCTCTCTATCTCCGGCAGCGATGGATCTTCAGGCTCCTTACCGCGATCTCTTTCATGTGGCCAACCACATGATATTGGGCGAAGATCCTCATGACGTCTTCCTGTCTAAGGAGGCTTGGCAAGTCATGCTTGCCATGGACGATGAGGAAAATGAACTCGACTGGGCTGACTTCATTTTCCAATCTGTGAGAGATTGCGTTCAAATCTACCCTTCCATTCCTCTGCTGAACGGAATGCAGCTCAGTTGGCTGCTGGAACAACAATTCCCGGAGCTTGCAGAAGGATCATCCACTCTCCGTAGCACAGATTTCTACCTCCTTTCATCTATTGCAAATTAATCTATATTTCTGTATTCGGCTGTATTTTCCTTTTGAATGTAAGTATTTTCAATGAAATCAGACAACCTTTTGTTCCTGAATCTTTCCTCATATGTATCAAATTGGACAATCATTCTGCTGAATTTAAGCAATGATAAACATTCTGCTGAATCAACTTCTGCTAAGGTCCTAGCAGATCGATGATTGGTAGCAAAGATATATGTTCTGCTGAAAACGTAGCAGATACCACTTTAGAAAATAGTTAGCAGAGCTCTCGTCATCTAGCAGAGATATTATTTTTAGCATAGTACTCGTCCTCTAGCAGAGATATTAAGTCTAGCAGAGTATTCATCCTCTAGCCGAGACTTTATTCATTAGCAGAGATCTCACTCACTAGCAGAGATATTAAGTCTAGCAGAGTATCCATCCTCCAGCCGAGACTTTATTCATTAGCAGAGATCTCACTTACTAGCAGATGGAACGACGATCTTTAGAGTATGCTTCTCTCCAAGCGTCGATTACTTTTTCCAAGAAACATTTTGATCGATCTGACGTGGCGTCTGTCCATTCGTTGTGTAACAGATGATCATTAACTCGGAATCGAATCGATTCTTATGAAAAGAATTATGATTCTTCCCTTATAAATACCCTTCTTGTGTGTATCTTTATCATCACAAGAACTCTTTTCTGAGCATTTTTCCTTTGTCTCGTTCAGAAAATTTTCAAGAAAATGGATTCTTCTGGTCAATCCTTGGAATTGCGCCGAAACCAGATCCTTCATGAGGCTGGTTTGAACTCTCTGTATGATAACAATCCAAGAGTGGCTGAGATCGTCATGTCGAAGTTGAATCGAAGTGGATTGACCCAATTCGTCACTGCTACTCCAAAACGTTTCCAAGGCGATGTTCTTCGAGAATTCATCGATGACTGTTCTGTGGAGGGAGAGGGCATTTATGGTTCCTTCCGCGGCAAGCTCATTTATTGGTCACCGGATGTCTTTTCTCGTCGATTCGGCCTTCCCAGAGGTCCTGGGTCTATCTTCGACTACCGTGTGACGAACATTGCCCCTGAATGGTCAGCGTGGCAGAAATGGAGACGAACTCCTTCATCTAAATTTTCCCTTTCTTTCTCAGCATACGATCTGCGCACTCCATATTGGGTGCTCTTCCGTGTTGCTAACAATATGTTGATGGGAGAGGACCGTGATGACACTTTCTTCTCAAAAGAAACGTGGCAGATCATGATGTCCATCGACGATGGAGTCGAGGTAGATTGGGCGAAATATATCTATAATAGCGTTCGAGACTGTGTCCAATACTACCCGGCAGTGCCTCTGCTGAATGGAATGCAGTTTAGTTGGCTGCTGGAGCAGAGTTTTCCTCGGATAGCAAAAGGACCATCGAATCTTGTAGCTACGGACTTCTTCCCGTTTAAGCCTCCTTCCCCCTAGAATAGTGATCATGTTGTTGTTTTCAATTTTCTTATCTTCCTTGTAATGACATCTGTCAATGAATGAAAGGATGTATGAAGACTGCACAACAATTTTTGTTGTCTGATATTTGTTAACAAAATCTTCAAACAAGTTCTGCTCAGCATTTTCAATATTAGCAGATAGCTATGATGAATATTCCTCAGCAGTTGTAATCATCTTCCAGAATACTTAACGATGTCTTCAAGAAATCCAAGAAATAAGGATAAGAATAACATCTCTTTCGATACTCTGTCTCTGATATGCTTGCATCAGTGTCTCAGCAAACTGTCTTGTGAATGTGTTGAGTTTTTGTAGCAAACATCCTGTGTCTGATGTAAGCTACCATTTTCCACACAAGGTCATCAAGTGCTATCATTTAAGACGGTAGATTTCTGTCTTAATCAAAGGATTTGGGTTATCCTTTGGTGTCTTCTTTAAGCATTCGTGGAAGAGAACGCCATAATACTCAGGTAGGTCGACTTGCCGTAAGTAGCCTTATTAAGACAGGTGGCATTTCCCCCTTTGTCGAGACTCCTCGACTTCCGCTCTTCTGAGTTTTGAATTCAGTTGATAAGACACTTTTGGGAGAGTGTTCCCACTATGGATAGAGCCATGATCTTGCTATAAATAACATCTCGCTTGTTTTCTTGAACTTCATTTTTTTTTTCACTCCACTTAGCATAGCATTTTCTTCTTCACTTGTTTCAAAATGCATCATATTACCATTGCTCCAAGTGATTTACCTGTAACTCGCAACCAGATTCTTCATGAATCAGGGTTGTACTTTGAGTATGGAAGCAACTGTCTTGTTGCAAACTTTGTTATGGGAGCTCTTCATGAGAGTTGCCTAACCCAATTTCTGATGACTATGCCAACACGTTATCAGAAACGAGCTCTTCAGAGCTTTATCTTCAAGTGTCAAACCACTGATGACGCCATTTGGGGTTGCTTTGACAATCAAGTGGTTTGTTGGACTCCGGCCTTCTTCTCTCAAAAGTTTGGCCTTCCTCGGGGTCCTACTCGCGTTATGGATGTCTACCGCCATATGACTGCTCCAGAGTTCGGCTACTGGGATAAGTGGAGGCAGTCCGACATCTATGACTTTTCACCAACTCCATCATGCCTGGAGTTGAAAGAAGAGTATAGAGTCATTTTTGACATTGTTAGCAATGTCACTTTTGGAGTCCCTGCTGACAACTATGTATTCAATCCAAGGATTTGGAGGGCCATGATGGCCATTGATTCGGAGATGAAGAACGTTGATTGGGCGGAGTTCTTCTTTGATGGGGTGAAGAGATGCATCGATCTCTTTCCTCAGTTTCCTCTGCCAACTGCCATGCAGCTGAGTTGGTTGCTTGAGCAGACGTTCCCTCATCTTGTTTCCGAAGGTATCCCTTTGATGGGATTCGACTTCTATCCCTTGAGGGCTCACTTTCCTAACTCGGGTTGAAGACTGTTCCGAGCTCTCCTCCTTTTAGCGTCCATATAAACCATTGTTAGATTTGTAGCAACAAAATGGTGTAGTGGATGATGTATTTGATCTTTCTTCTTAGTTGAGACGTGTAACTTTTGAAATCTGTTGTTCTTTTGTTTAATGAATATGCTGAAGTAGATCTTTTCTTCAAATCCTCCGTCGTGTAGACTCTCTTCAACTGTTTTCATGACATTTTTCAGCATTTCATAATGTCAAGATATCTTCAGCAGACAGAAATAATAACGTCCAGAATGTGATATATATCAAACTTCAAGAGTATCCACATAGAAAGAATGAGAGCTAGGACTCATTCATCCACAACTTCATCTAATTCCATCAATCCAAGCTTCAAACATAATTCTTTAAATCTGGCTTCTGGAAGTGGTTTTGTGAATATATCAGCTATCTGATCTTCGGTGCATATGTAACGAACATCGATATCTTTCTTCTCCTGATGATCTCGTATGAAGTGATGACGAATATCGATATACTTGGTGCGAGAATGATGAACAGGATTTTTTGTGATACACATAGCACTATTGTTGTTGCAGTAGATAGGCACACATTCAGGAGGGATCCCGTAATCTTGCAATTGTTGTCTTATCCAGAGAATTTGCGAACAACAGCTAGCAGCAGCCACATACTCTGCTTCAGTGGTGGATGTAGCAACAGAGTGTTGCTTTTTGCTGAACCAGCTAATGAGCTTGTATCCCAGAAATTGACATGTGCCACTCGTGCTTTTCCTGTCGATCTTGCATCCTCCAAAATCAGAGTCCGAGTATCCACTCAGAGCAAGACTGTCTTCTCTAGGATACCAGATTCCGAGACCTTCTGTGCATTTCAAATAGCGAACAATCCGCTTAGCAGTATCTAGATGTGCTTTCTTAGGATTGGCTTGATATCTAGCACACAACCCGACGACATAAGATATATCAGGTTTGCTGGCGGTGAGATATAAGAGTGAACCTATAATTCCTCTGTAAAGAGTAGGATTCACATCACCTTCTTCTCTTTCAAGTGCGGCAATACATGTCGTACTTATTGGAATCCGTAAACTCTTTGTCTTCTCGGGGCAGTATTTCGCAATCAAATCGCGAATATACTTCTTATGATGAATGAAAATCCCTTCTCTGGATTGTTGAACTTGTAATCCGAGAAAGTAGGACATCTTTCCCATCATACTCATCTGGAAGTTGCTGGTCATGAGCTTTGAAAACTTGTCACATAACTCTTGATTTCTAGAACCAAAAATGATGTCATCTACGTATATTTGCACCAGCAAAATATCTCCTTGGTCTTCAATGCGAAAGAGGGTTTGATCAATTCTCCCTTTCTGAAAACCATTCTTCAACAAGAATTTTGAAAGAGTTCCATACCAAGCTCTCGGTGCTTGTTTCAATCCATAGAGAGCCTTCTTAAGTCTGTATACTTGATTGCCGTGTTCAAACCCTGGTGGTTGCTCGACATAGACTTCTTCCTTCATCTCACCATTTAGAAAGGCACTTTTCACATCCATCTGCATTACGTCGAACTCATGATGTGCAGCGTATGCGAGGAATAAACGAATGGCCTCCAGCCTTGCTACCGGAGCAAATGTTTCATCATAATCTATCCCTTCGCATTGCCTGTAGCCTTTAGCTATGAGTCTCGCCTTATTTCTGACAACCGTGCCAGACTCATCTTTCTTGTTTTTGAATACCCATTTCGTGTCAATAACACTTTGATGTTTGGGTCTGTCTACTAGCTCCCACACATTGTTTCGTGTGAATTCTGCTAGTTCTTCATGCATAGCGTTCACCCAATCCAGATCTAGTAGAGCGTCTTCGATCTTTTTGGGTTCTTCGCTGGAGATATAGCATGCTAACATAGCGTTGCCTTGTCTTGTCATCATAGGATTATTGATATTGCCTATGACATCTTCAGGAGGGTGGGCACGCAACCATGTTGGTCTGATAGTTCTGATCATATTTCCTTCCCTTGCGGGGCCATCATTTTGTACATTATTTTTCATAGTATCCTCCTGGTGTTCAGCATCTAGATTATCTTCCGCAGGAATAACTTCCACAGGATTTCCTGGAACACGAACTTCTTCAGCAGTGTCTTCGGCAACTGGAATCTCAGCAGCGCCTATAGCACTATCTTCCACAGCAGCTTTGTCAGCAGCCTCTTCAGCAGGTGGAATCTCAGTAGCGCCTCTGCCAAGATCTTCATGAGTTTTCGTCCCTTCCCCGAAGGGAATGTCCTTGGTAGTCTCTTCCTCTTCATCGTTGAGCACTTCTAGAATAACTGATTTGGGTAAGATGTTTGTAGGTTTGGCCTCAGCATGATCATTAGCATCACTGGCCTGGTCAGCAGTTTGATCCCCTGCTGTGTGCGTCTTGTTTGAATTGCAGTCATTCATAGACTTAGTCGGATCAATACTCATATTCTCGAAAGAATTTAGAAGTGTTTGATCATTGACATCATTAGTCTCATGATTGCTATCCTTTCTTCCTTTGTTTTCACTGCGCACTAAGGTAGACTCATCAAAAATAACATTGCATGTTATTTCCACAATGCCAGTAATCTTATTTAATACCCTATAACCTTTATGAGTAGGATGTCCATAACCAAGAAGTACACCCTCGTCAGACTTAGGTGAGAAGGTATTAAGTTTAGATTTACCGTTATTGTGAATATAACATGTAGAACCAAATGCACGTAGATGAGTTATGTAGGGCTTACGATCGTGGTACACTTCATAGGGAGTCTTGTTGAATCTTCTTGTGATAGCACTCGTATTCTGTGTGTAACAGGCCGTCATGACTGCCTTACCCCAGTATTTAGCAGGAAGTTTGGAATCTGCTAGCATTGAGCGAACGGCTTCCTTCAGTGTCCGATTCCTCCTTTCTGCTAAACCATTCTGCTGAGGAGTCCTTGCTGTAGATTTTTCGTGTGATATTCCAGCTTCAGCACAGAAATCCATCAGCACTCCATTACAGAATTCTGTTCCATTGTCAGATCGAATTCGCTTCACATTAACTTCTTTACTGTTTTGCTCCTTGAGAATCAGTTCTGGCAGAATAAGCTTCACTTCGTCCTTTGTCTTTAATAGACGTACCCATGTGTACCTGGAGAAATCATCAACCACCACTAGTGTATATAGACGTTTACTTACAGTGGGTGGTGTGACTGGACCAAAAAGATCCATATGAAGTAATTCCAGAATCCTTTGTGATGTCTCCTTTTCAGGATTTGTTTTGAAGGATGATTTGGTCTGCTTTCCCTGTTGACATGATTTGCTTATTCCTTCTTTGCGGAAAGTCTCATTTGGTAGACCTATAACAAGCTTATTTTTGGCAAGATGGTTAATAGTTTTGAAATTTAAATGATTGAACCTCTTATGCCATAGCCATGTTGTTTCCTCCTTATTGAGAGCTAAAAAGCAGGAATGTTGTTGACCGCTTTGCCAATCAACAATATACAATCCACCCTTGCGGATGCCTCGTAGTTTTACTTCTCCTGAAATAGCATCAACAATAGTACAAGCAGTATTCATAAAAGATACGATATACCCATTTTCACATAATTGACTTATGCTGAGTAGATTATGCTTCAGATTGGAGACGAGTGCCACATTGATGATTCTTAATCCGTTCCTTTCAATGCATCCTCGTCCAATAACTTCTCCTTCACTGTTGTCTCCGAACTTGACTTTTGGACCGTTGAATAGTCTTCTTATGTCTGAGAATAATTCTTTGTTCCCAGTCATATGAGCAGAGCAACCGCTGTCCAGGACCCATTCATTGGATATGTACGTTCCCGTAGTTCTGGAGTCCTGTTCCTGCAAGTGAATCAAGTGGATTTCGGTACCCGTTTAGTGTCGGGTCCTGCAGGATTAGCGTGAAGCATAGTTCCTTTCGGAACCCACATCATAGTGATTTTTAAGACTTTTGTCTTGGTTTCACTATTTACCACTTTCTTGACCTTAGGCTTAGAATTTTTAACATTTCTATTTCTAGGTGAATGAATGTACTTAGCCGTCCTTGCCCTTGGAAATGAATGTGGAATGGGCTCAGGCTTTGCATGGACATTTCTTCTATGCATTGTATTCTGCTGGTAGATAGGTCTCACAACATTGTACTGTGCAGGCCTTCTCTGATGAAAATTAGGATGTACTATCCTTCCGTTGAAATCAGAACGCTTAGTACTCCTTGAGTTTTCTGAGTAAGGTTTAGTGTATGCTCTTGGATTCCTCTGCTGAGGTCTATCAAATAGTTGCCTATCATTCATCCTTTGATTCTTCTGCTGAGGCTTAGAGTTGCGTCCAGTATTTATCCTTGGGATCCTCTGCTGAGGTCCATTGGATAAAGGCTTAGCAAACTCTGTCCTCTGCTGAGATCCAGCAGATGAACTATTGGCTATCTTTGATATAGACCTCTGCTGAGCTCCAACGGGCCCATTCTGCTGGAGTCTATTCTTCGGTTTAGCTATTGGCTTAGCAGACAAAGTTTCAGCAGAAACTACTCCTTTACCTTTTTCAGCAGAGCTAAGTCCAGCAGATACAAACAAAATCGGATTCTGTTTAAAAGAATTATCATTGGGTTTTGACATTCTTTTTGATGATTCGCATCCAAGTCCAGACTTATCATAGTGACGTCTTTGACTACTTACAAGGGCATTGAGAGCAGCCCTGCTGGATGCGTACATGCAAATACAGTCCTCTTTGGGTTTATTTTTTAATGCATGATTCTCTTTTTCTAAAGTTTCAAATTTTTCTGACAAATGAGAGAAATCTGCTTTTAATTTTGAGAGTTCTTCACTTTCTAACCTCAGTCTCTCGACTTCCTCGGTTAAATTTGTAATTTGAAGTTTTAGTGAGGCGTTTTCCCCAACAATTTCATTTTTGATCTCATACATTTTTGCAAATTCTATTGATAACTGTACTAAGTAGTCTTCTTCGGAATCGAAATGTGATTCCTCCGATTTGTCTATGATTTGATTGCTAGATGAATTTGTTAATAATACCTCTGTTTCCTCAGCAGCGAGAGCTGATTCATTGGTTCCCTCAGCATCGTTGTCCGCATCAGCAAACTGATCTTCAGTGATGTTTGCCATCAACACGAACAATGCTTCTTCGCTATCTTCTTCTTCTGAAGAACAGTAAAACTCTTCCTCATCAGCAATCTCCGTCCTGGTCAGCAACGCCTTGGTTACGGCTTTAGCAGCGCGTCTTTCAAATCGTTGCTTCAGGCGATCTCGTTCTTCTTTGCTGACCTTCGGGCAATTATGCTTCAAGTGATCTGGAGAGCCACATTCAAAACAAGTTCTAATTTTTCGCTCTACTGAGCGGTTAGATGTTGATGACGGGATCTCTTTCGCCTCCTTTTCAGCTTTTGCTTCATTCAGCATCCTCTGCATCTTCTTCATTTGTTCTTCCAGTTCATTGATCTTTAGATCAATTGCTTGTGTACCTGTACTGGAAGTACCTTCTTTCGAGGGTGATGCTGGAGTAAGTCTTTCTGGTTTGTAGAAGGGCCTTTTTGTCTTGAATTTGCTGTAGTCTTTCTTAGCGAAGTACGCTAAGTCCTCAGTGTTCCCAACATAATTTGAAGCGGCTTGTGCTACAGCTGTTTCATTTTTCTTCGACTGCTGTATGATAAATTCGTGAGCTTTAAGTTGAGCAAATACCTCAGACGTAGTCATGCTGTTGAGATCTTTTTCACTCAAACTTGTTACTTTTGCGAACCAGTCATTTCTTGGATATAGTTTGGAAATGATTTTATTGTTCATCTCTCCATTGTCATACTTCTTTCCAAGACTCCTGAGTTCTCCAATTATTGTGTTGAAGCGTTCCTCCATGATTTGAATGGTTTCTCCTGCACACATAGAGAAGGATTCGTATTTGTCTACGGCTACCTGTAGTTTGTTGCGTTTCATTTGATCCGTCTCCTGAGAAGAATCGCACACGTAGTCCCACATTTCCTTACCAGTTTCAAAATCAAGTGCCTTTTCTTTCATCAGCTTTGGAAGGGAATCAAGAATTAGTTTCTTTGCCACGTGTTCTAGTTGAGCTCTTTTTTTGTCTTCACTTGTGTATTCATCAAATGGTTTAGGAACCATTTCGGGTCTTGGAGGTCTTGGTTCTCCTTTAGCAGCACCTTCAACACGCCCTTGTCCTATAAAGGTGTTAGCTTTCATAATCTGAATAGGACCTCTTACCAGTACATCCGCCATCTCAGGATGTATGCTCTGAAGTTGTATGAGAGCCATCTTCTTCCAGGATGAAAAGTTCTCTCTGTCATACTGTCCAAGGGAATGGTTCATCATTTTGTATGCTCCTTGAATGGTTTCCTGAGCTGAGTAGATAAAACAGGAATAAAAGTGCAGGGAAAATGATAGATCTGGTCACAGGTGACTCAGAAACGGAGAGTCTGGTATGACCTCCGCTCTGATACCACTTGTTGGTCCTGAAATATCAGAGTCGTCGTGTTGATAACTTAACACGAAATGCAGCGAAATAGTTTTATATCTCTTGCACTTATCGTTGTTTTTTCAAAAGTTAGCTAGCTCAAGTTATGTCTTAAGTTTGTGTTCAGATATACTCTAGCAACTCTATTGCTAGGTTTCAAAACAATCTTGGAACAGTAATATAATAAAACAGTAAATGACACCAAATTTTATAGTGGTTCGATCCAAATGATCTACGTCCACTCCTTAGCCGAAACGCTAAGAATTCCACTAGAAAAGTATACAGATTACAAGGATTCGCCTTTCCAGTTAAGTAGGCAGTGAGCTTTCGGCCTGGCTACTTGACAGCTATCCTCCGTTGATCTGAACTTCTCCGATAAGGTTTG
>JAPKLW010012527.1:0-10119 GCA_026898455.1 Plectranthus barbatus
CTTCTTCAATCTTCACCAAATGTATGGAATGTGGCTTGATTCCCCTTGATTCTGATTGGGGAGATGTTTTGAGATGAATCTAGGGAAAAGTATCGTGACGGTTATTCTAATTTTGGCCAAAAGTTCTTCAATTAACTGATTTTCCCCCTTTTATAAGCGAGCAAACAGGGCCTCGGATCGCCCGAGCCAACCATGGCTCGTTCGAGCCTTCCTGGAAACTGTGGAGAAGCTGAATAACCCGTTCTGGCTCGGCCGAGCCAGAACCGCTCGACCGAGGCTGCTCTCTGTCACCATGGCTCGGTCGAGCCTGCACTGCTCGGCCAAGCGAGCCCTCTGTCCAGCTTAGCTCAGCCGAGCCTGCTTCGCTTGGCCGGGAGACTCCTCCCAGCCTGTGAAACTCTACTTTCGCTCCGCTTGGACGAACCTAACCTCCTCAGACTCCAAACTCGGACGATTTTCCTCCAAAACTCCACCAAATATGCCATATTATGCTCAAAACACGCCCTACAACATTTCAAACACGAAAACAAGACAAAAGAGCAACGAAAGTATATGATATGTGGGTAAAATGGCCACAAACATGCACGCTCACACATCGAAAAATAGGTCATTTTACACACATATCACAAAGGCAGAGTAATTGGGAGAGGATGCATAGAGCGAAATGGACTAAGGATTATCACTGTAGCGCTTGTAACCAATCTCAAGTGCAACCTGCTAAGTACTAGCCAGCTATGCGAAAATGGGTATATCGTTTCCTTCGTTAATACTGGTTGTTCAATTACTGACAATGCTACAGGTGAAGTAAATCTTAGAGGCATCCGGAAGGGTGGCCTATATATTGTTGATTGGCAAAGTGGCCAGCAAAATTCTTGTTTTGTAGCATTGAACAGGGAAGAAACCAATTGGCTATGGCATAAGAGGTTGACCCACCTGAATTTCAAGACCATCAACCACCTAGCCAAGCATAAGCTTGTTGAAGGATTGCCTGCTGAAACTTTCCGAAAGGAAGGTGTGTGCAAAGCTTGCCAGTAAGGGAAGCAAACCAAGGCATCTTTCAGATCAAACCCGGAGAAGGCCACTTCAGAGAGGATCCTAGAGCTCTTGCACATGGATTTATTTGGCCCAGTCACTCCAACCACTGTAAGAAAAAAAGTTTATACACTTGTGGTTGTTGATGACTTTTCCAGGTACACGTGGGTTTGTTTGCTAAGAACCAAAGATGAAGTAAAGCTCATCCTACCGGAGCTAATCCTCAAGGAGAAAAATAGCAAAGAATCTACAGTCAAGAGGATTAGATCGGACAATGGAACCGAGTTTTGCAATGGGATCTTGATGGATTTTTGCACCGAAGCTGGTATCGGGAATGAGAAATCCACTGCTAGGACCCCCCAGTAGAATGGTCTAGTAGAGAGAAGGAATCGAACATTGAAGGAAACTGTGCGGTCAATGCTCGCTGATTCCGGTTTAAGTGGAAAGTATTGGGGCGAAGCAGTCATGACAGCTTGCTATACACAGAATAGGAGCACAATCAATGGCAGATTCAATAAAACTTCTTATGAAGTGTACAATGGTCGTAAGCCTTCTATTACTAATCTACGTGCTTTTGGTTCGGCATGTTATATTCATAACAATGGGAAGTCGAAGCTTAACACTTTTTCTCCTAAGTCATATGAAGGTGTGTTCTTGGGATATGGACACCCATCTTACAAGGGTTATAGAGTGTTAAACAAGACGACCTAAGTTGTGGAAATAACATGCAATGTTATTTTTTATGAGTCTACTTTAGTGTGCAGAGCTATAAGAGAAGAAAAGGATAGCAATCATGAGACTAATGATGTCCATGATCAATCAATCTTGAATTCTTTCGAAAATATGAAGATTGACCCGACTAAGTCTATGAGTGATAGCAATCCAATCCAGACGCACTCAGCAGGTGACCAGACTGCTGACAAGGCCAATGATACTAATGATCATGCTGAGGCCACCCCACCAATTTATCTCAATGATAATTTGGATATTCTGGAATCGCTTGAAGAAGAAGATAAAGGAATTCCAGATCAAAGATGTGTTG
The DNA here is from genome assembly GCA_026898455.1 of Plectranthus barbatus. Taxonomy (NCBI): domain Eukaryota; kingdom Viridiplantae; phylum Streptophyta; class Magnoliopsida; order Lamiales; family Lamiaceae; genus Plectranthus; species Plectranthus barbatus. Next base: position 2,075 of record JAPKLW010012527.1, read on the forward strand.
CTGAAGAAGGACTGGATGTTGCTGAAGGAGTTGTTGAGGACTTTGTCAAAGACGATGTTGTGATTCCGGCTGCTAAAGTTCCAGTTGTTGAAGTCCAGGATGCTGAGGTGCCGAATGCTGAGATACCGGATGTTGAGCCAGAAGTGAGTGCTGAGGAAAATGTTCTAGTAGAGAACAATTCAGCAGGCGAAGCTAGCAATGCTACTCCAGCAACCAACAACTCGAGACCAAGATGGCTACGCGATCATCCCTTAGATGCCATTCTTCATGATGTTAATGATATCGTAAGAACGCATCAAGGAAATGCGATGCTAGCTTGTTATATCTTGCATGAGGAGCCTACGAAGGTTGAAGAAGCTCTACAATCTCCAGATTGGGTGAACGCTATGCAAGAGGAGCTTGCTGAGTTCAGGCGCAACCATGTTTGGGATTTGGTGGACAGACCCGAACACCAGAGTGTTATTGGAACCAAATGAGTGTTCAAGAACAATAAGGACGAGTCAGGAATTTTTGTTTAGAATAAAGCTCGTCTCGTTGCTAAGGGATACAGGCAATGCGAAGGAATAGATTATGATGAGTCGTTTGCTCCGGTCGCTCGATTGGAAGCAATAAGATTATTCCTAGCATATGTTGCACATCATGAGTTCTCTGTGATGCAAATGGATGTGAAGAGCACCTTTCTTAATGGTGATCTCAAGGAGGAAGTATACGTTGAAAAACCACCAGGCTTCGAACAAGGAAATCAAGTTTACAGGCTAAGGAAAGCCTTGTATGGTTTGAAGCAAGCGCCGACGGCGTGGTATGGAACCTTGTCCAAATTTCTTCTGGATAATGGCTTCAAGAAAGGGAAGATTGACCAGACCCTCTTCCGCATTAAAGACGAAGGAAGCATATTGCTCATACAGATATATGTCGATGACATTATCTTTGGATCGAAGAATTCAAACTTGTGCGACAAGTTTTCAAAACTTATGACGAGTAATTTCCAGATGAGTATGATGGGCAAGATGTCGTACTTTCTAGGACTTCAAGTTCAGCAATCGAGTGAAGGGATTTTCATTCACCAAAGGAAATACACTCGCGATCTTATTGCTAAGTATTGTCCAGAAAAGACGAAGAGTTTGAGGATTCCAATCAGCAGGAGTTGCCAGATCTCCATTGATGAAGGAGGCGAACCTGTGAATCCCACACTCTATCGAGGTATCATCGGATCCTTGCTTTACTTAACAGCTAGCAGACCCGATATCTCTTACTCTATCGGTGTATGCGCGTGGTATCAAGCGAATCCAAAGAAGTCACATTTGGATGTTGCTAAGAGGATTATCCGATATCTCAAATGTACCGAAGGTCTAGGAATTTGGTATCCAAGGTGCGATGGGCTAGCACTGAGTGGTTATTCTGATTCAGACTTCGGAGGATGCAAGATTGATCGAAAGAGCACCAGCGGGACATGCCAATTCCTTGGACATAAGCTAATCAGTTGGTTTAGCAAGAAGCAAAACTCACTGGCTACGTCTACTACTAAATATGAATACGTAGCAGCTGCTAGTTGTTGTTCTCAAGTCTTGTGGATTTGGCAGCAATTGCTAGATTATGACATTCCTTCTGAATGTGTGCCGATCTACTGTGACAACAATAGTGCTATGTGCATAACTAAGAACCCCGTTCATCATTCAAGAACGAAGCATATTGATATCATACATCATTTTATCTGAGATCATCAGGAGAAGAAGGATATTGATATTCAATATATATGCACTGAACATCAACTAGCAGATATCTTCACCAAGCCGCTTGTTGAGGCTCGTTTCAAAGAACTTTGTTTAAAATTAGGCCTCATGGAGCTAGAAGATGTTGTGGATGAATGAGTATTAAGTTCTCATTCTTTCTGGATTTCTGGATTCTTTGAAGAAGGCGAAGAGAAATGTTTCCTAGCTTATGTTTTACGTTGCTGACTTTGTTGCGGAATTTTGGTTGCTAAGTATTTTGGTTGCTGAGTCCAAGCTCTCAGCATATCCTTGATATGCTAAGTTTATTGCAACAAATGATTTCGACGCTCGCTAGAAGTCGGGTGCTGAGTCCAAGCTCTCAGCATTTCGTCGGGATGCTATGTTATTATTGAGCAAATTTCTTCAAAGTGATTCAGACGTTTGATAGAAGGTGAATGTTGAGTCCAAGCTCTCAGCAGTTCCTAAGTATTATACTAGCAAGTGGTACACACGGTTGTTGAGGAATATTTGCTAAGTCCAAGCTCTTAGCAGGTAAAATGTGAGTGCTACGCTACAAACATTACGATTGGTGCCAGCAATTGATGTGGTGGATAATGGATTTTGGATGCAAGATTATGTGGATGCTAGGATTCGGATGTTGAATCCATGCAGATCATTAGAGTGCTAAGGATTTCCATAGCCAGCAGATTACTAAGTCCAAGCTCTCAGCAGTCTCCAGACGTCAAAAGCGGGAAGAATTTGAATTTGAAATGATGTGTCCAACACGCTGCATTTAATGCGTGCAACTGGCTGCGTCAAACCAGGAGGCGACACGTCAAAAGCACTCAAGCATTTTGGGGCGTGGGTTGCAATATGAAAAGACTCACCAAATTTGAGTTGTTGATTGGATTTGAAGAGGTGTTTCCCCAGTCGTCGGATCATTGTCCAGAAGGTATAAACCTTTCACTTCATTCATCGTTCAAACCTTTCTACACTTTGAATCTGAAATCCCTAGAATTTCTAAGCCTTCCAAACACTCCCAAACTCTACACTTCGAAATTCTTCCTAAATCTCTCACCATGTCTAATCCTGAATCCTCCACCCCATCTGAGAATCCGATTAAGTTTTACTTCAAGCCCCCTCCAGACTTGACGCTGCATGAGAGGCTTGCACTGGAGTTTACCGACATTGCGTTGAAGGATGATGTTGATGAAAAGATCCCCTACTCCCGTCTGGTTTCTCTTGCCAAGAAGAAGGAACAATCTGGGTTATCGAAAGTCCAGAGGCGCGCGGCGCAGGTGATAAAGGATAGGATTCTGTACACTCCTCTCGCTGCAGAACAGTTTTTGAAATGGTTGATGGACACCCTGGTACAGGCGCAGGTAGTACAATACCTATCTGCTGAGCCTGCAAAATTCCGACCACATATGGTCTCAAAATTTTATGCAAGGGCTGTATTTGATGATCATCACTTGTTTTTCACAACTTTCGTGTTTGGGACCATCATCAAGGTATCCGCTGCCGCCCTTGTAGAGACATTTGGGCTTCGCAATTCGGGCGAACGTGTCTCCACATACAAGGTAGTTAATACCGAGGAGATGAAGGCTCGGTGTGACGAGTGGAAAAGACCGAAGGTACAAGAGAACCCGGCACATCCCTGGAAGGTAGCTCTCCGATACACCATTTCAAGGAGGACTACAGAACCCTTGTTGAGCTCATAATAAATATGTTCCAATGCGATGCGGGATCATACTCGGAACTTTCTGCCAAGAAGTATGCCGTGATGATGGCATTGGTAGATGGGTTCAATGAGAACTGGGCGCAATTCTTTTTTGAGCGGTGGTTGAACCACGCTAAAAAGAATTTGAAGATGAAGGAAGAAGGAAGAAGGAAGAAGGAACCTTCATGTCCAACGTTAATTTTGGACTGAAGATTAGCAGTTCCTTGAGATGATCATTCTGAAGGAGGAACTTGACAAGGGTGGGGCATTGCTGAATACTGATTACATTCCCCTATGGAAGAAGCAGACGACCCCAGCACAGCCAACCCTAGCAGCCAAGACACCCTCTTCTAGTGAGATGCAGCTGCAGCAAGCTACTCCACTTTCTGCTGAGGAGATTGCTAATCTCCAGAAAGCTGCTGAGACAGAGCAATGCTTTCAACACTTGGAGGAGATTGAGAAGCTCGGTGATCTGTCGGTCGAGCAAATTGAGGAAATTATGGAAAAGAAACAAGCAGAACTACAAGTTCCAACCTTGGGACCGATTGCTATGCCAATTCTCAAGAGGAAGAGATCGGATGTCACTTCTCCTGAAAAACCAAAGAGGACGCGCAGACGTCTTGTCAAGACTGCTGAACAAGAAAAGGCAAAGAAGGAAGCTGCTAAAAAGAAAGATGCTGAGACTCCTCTTTCTGAAAAATCTCTGGAAGAAAGGTTGAAAGGGATAAGGAAGACGAAAGCTGAGAAGAAGGAACAGGAGAAGAAGAAGTACAAGAAGGAAATGGAGAAGCTTACCTTCGAAGCCAGAGACAGAAATTTCGAACAAGCTAAACAGCGTGCTGACGAACGAGTTGCTAAGAAGGCGGCTGCAGATTAGCAAGCAACCGAGAAAGCTGCTGCATTGATAGCAAAGGCAGCTGAGGACGCACGACAGCAAGCAGTTGAAGCTGTCAAGAAAGGAAATGAAAAAGTGGTTCCTAAAGTCCCCACCCAAACCCCCGTAGCTGAGAAGATCGTGCTAGAGGAGGAGGCTCTAACCAATAAGGATTTTGACAATATGCTGGAGAGTGGAGCCTTTAACGCTCCTGAGCATCCTCAAGGAGGAGTTTCATTGAAGGAGCCTGCTATCGAGCAAGCAGATGACAGCAGCAGCGATGAAGAGGTTGTTTTTTAGGAGGCATCTGGATCAGGAGTGAATGTCGAGGCAGGTGCTGAAGTACGTGCTGAGGAAGCATCCACCATTGTTGAAGGGACAGGTGCTGAGCCAGTGGCTAGCACTTCTGGAAGAGACGAAGGAGCGGATGCTGAGGCAAGGCCAGCAGAGAATGTCGAATTATATCCAGCATTCACAGCCTCGTACTTTTCGGAATCGGACTCTGATGGAGAATCTACTGACATATTTGACGCCAAGTTGCTAAGAAAGATTCCAACCACAGACAACAAAACTCTCCGAGTTCCATTTAGAGGACTCCCAGGTCCAAGGTTTAAGCTCAGAAGAGTGACACAGCTGTGTGCGCCTGTATTCCTTGCAGAAGAGGTAAATTCTGATCTCTTCCGTATGGCGTTTGAGATTGAAGAATTTGTCAATGCAGAGATCAAAACGGATATTGCCAGCACCTTCTACGTTGTGCTAGATCAAGATACATCTGAAGGCCAGGTGTTGGGCAAGGAATTCAGGAGATGGAAGTTTTTCAATTACGTGATGCATCAGCTCTCGTTTGAGGAGAGGATGTTGATAATCATTACAAGTGGCTTAAACTACTGGTGGCTAGAGGAGCAGTGGTGCAACGATTGGATTGACCAAGTGGTTGGACACAAGCAGTTCATAGACAAGCAAGTGTTTGCTCGTCTTCAAGCAATTCGGGCTCACATGTTGTTCTCAAAATCACAATCCATGCCAAAGTCTACCTTTGCTCCAGATGAGTACTCCGATGCTAGAATCGAGCTATCTAAGTGCCAAGCCCGAGCAGCTGCTGAGTATAATAGATGCCAGATCGAGTATGAAAAATACAAGAAGGAAAGGCTCATGGCCAGGATGGCTGCTGAAAGGGCTGAGCGAGAAGCTGCAGAGATGGATGCTCGGGATCGAAGGATTGTCAAATTTTTAGAAATTGACATCCTTGATGTGATACAAGAAGAAGAGAAAAAGGCTGCCCAGAATGCAGAAATCATGGGAGCAGCTAAGCATACGATGGATGAGGAGGCTCGCTACTTGGATGCCCAAGCTGCTATAGCTCAAGCCAAGAGCGGTGCCATGCTCTTATTTGCTGAAGAGGCTCGCTACTCCGCTGCTCAAGGAGAGCTTATCCAAGCGATGGAGTCAGCAGAGCAGATAATTGATGAAGAAGCTCATTATCTACCTGCTTACGGAGGCGTGAATGTTGAGATAGAAGAAGTACCCACTGCTGGAAGTCGGGAGCTGGTGACTGCCACAACTTCTTCATTCGATGCTACCCCGGTAAGTGCTCACGACTTTCCATCCTACTTGAACTCTAATGTCCAATTCGCTGTACAAACTGCTATATCCTCAATCAATGAACTAATGGCGATGGAGGATGTTGATATAAGGAGGGAGGTTGAAGAGGTCAGGAGTGGAGTTTCTGAGGTAAGAGCGGAAGTAGCTGAGGTTAAAACCAATGTTGCTGAGGTAAAAACAAATATGGAAGTGATGAAGAAGGTCGTAGCAGAATCCCAGCAGCAAATGGCGCAAATTGTTCAATCCTTCTCGACCACCTTTTTGGTTGCTTTCAAAGAGGGCAAAGAGAGGAGACTTGCTGAAGCCGAGCAGAGGAAGAAGGAAGAAGAGGCTCTAGCTGCTGCTGAGGAGGAGAAGAGAAGAGCTCTGGAGGAGTTGAAGCAGAAGGAAATGGAGCTAAAGATCAATATGCTAGAGATGGAGAACGAGAAGATGGCTAAGAAGCTTGAGAGGGAGGCTGCCGAATTTGAAGCTAGCAAGGAGTATCTGGAGAAGTTCGTGCGGTTGGCCATCGGCAAATTTGACGAGTATGACAAGTCGAAGAAGCCTGCTCCCGACTCTTGATCTTTAATTTCTTACATTAGCAGATCTTCTCTAGCATTCCTTTTGATCTTATCCTTTTCATTTGTACTTGTATTGATCATATCATATGAATGAAAATGGATCAGATTTAGACAATTTCTCATTGTTCATTTCTGAGTTTTTTTGTTGCGTGTCTTAGTTGATATACACCTTGAATGTATTCAGCGATTTTGCATTTGAATACTGAGTCATTTGCTGAGTGATTGGTTAAGTAAAATGCTTGCTGATTATTTGAGTGCTAGATTCTAGCACATTGCTAAGTAGCATTTTTTATGTTTTAATCAAGAAATATTTCCCAACACTTATTGAGGGGGAATTTCTAAAACCAATCCTGCTAGAACTAAGATGGATAAACTCTGAGTTTGATTGCTAGATTAGCATAGCTCTGTACTTAGAAAATTCCTGTAAACTCATATATTCTTCCTCTTAGATTCAGCAAGTGATAGTAAGTTTTGATCGCAACAAAAAGGGAGAAATTGTTGGGAATTATTCCTGAATTTCTTCCTTAGGATCAAATTGTAAAAGGTTTTGTTGGATCAAGCCTTAGTAGTTGGTCGATCAATTGCTGAATTCTAGAATAGTCTAGCAACTCTTGTAAAGTCCTGTATAGGCTAAGTATTGAGTTGTAATAGATTAGATTGCTAGAAGTATTCCTAGCAGATGGTAGCTGCTAGAGATATTAGCAGATGAAAAAGATTGCTAAAGGAGTTAGCAGTCAAATGCTAAGAAGAATGATTGCTAAGGCGTTAGCAATCACATGCTGAAGGAAGAGACTGCTAAGGACAAGTGGTCAGCAGTCGGAAGAAAGTGATAGCAGAATGGTGAAGGAGTCAGAATTTGCTAGCATTCTAGCAGATTGCTAAGCATTAGTAGTCAGCAGATAAAGACTTAAGTGCTAAAGACGCATCTGTGGAAGGAGTCAGCAGATTGCTAGAAGAGCCTAACAATCAAAAAGCTTAGCAGAGTACTACTAGCATTTTCTGATAAGATGCTTTGCAGGAGATACTCAGCAGATACTTGCAAAAATTGCCCGTTCTGACAGAAAGTACAACAAAGGATGAAAGCCTTACCTGAAGTAGGTAAAAAGGCACTATACACGCCGGAAAGGACGAAAAAGCAAGTTACTCTCATGGATGAAGGAACCGTTGTGTCTAATAATGGGTATGGAGATTCAAAGTTTGAATCTCTAGATATAAAAGACAAGTCCAAACAGAGAGAAGACAACTACTCGAACTACTGCTCAATCAAACACTCGAACAAGAGATTCATTCGACAAACAAAAGCTAACTGTCAAAAGAGAGTAGTCATAAAGTTGAGAGCTCACATCTGATAATATTCAAAGCTCTCAACAACCGTCGTAGTGTCCCCATTCAATGTCTGACACTACATTAAAGATATTCCTTGACTTAGCTCAAGAATCTTCAATCATTGGGATACCTTCCAAATCAGGAAGCATCCAACAATCATTCCTGAAAGAATTGACTCCGACGGGCATTAGCCGCAAACCAGACAGAGTTTGGAGAAAACTATAAAATCTGCATTCCAGCGAAGGACAAGT
>JAPKLW010012528.1:0-10116 GCA_026898455.1 Plectranthus barbatus
AATGCCCCAATCAATCCCATTTTCATAATTTCTTTCTTTTTTTTTTTAAATATATAAACAACTAACTATGTGAAGAATTGCGTTATGATTTGAATTTATAGATGAAAAGGAATGACAAATTGGTAGAATTTATAATATTTCGTTGGAAATCTTTTGCTATATAAAAATTCGGCAAAAACTTTAATTAGACACGCCTAAACGGTTTAGATGAGTTTTATCCATACACAGATTCAGTCTTTAAATTGAGTAATTAAATAATTTAAATTGAATCAATACATTATCAAATTTAAATATATTATTTAAATTGAATAAATATGTCTTTATTGAGAAATTTAAAATATTGCATTAAATCCCAATGTATTACAAATGAGAAACTGGTAGGGTAGTTAAGTATTAATTCAAAAAATTTGTAGATTGATGAATATACGAATTTTTAATTAATGTATTAAATTTCAAAAAGTAAAATATTAATTCAAAAGAAAGATTGGCGTGATCATATGGTGATAACGCGTGTTTTGCAGCCAAAATTAATATTAATAATCTTTTGATTTGATTCCGATATTATTTTGACCATTACATTTGTTGATCTTTTATTATAAGAGGGAAAATGATAGTATAAATTTTATATTAATATATAGGGTTGTAAATGAAACAAACTGTTCGTAAACTATTTGAATCTCGATTTGATAAAAGTTCGTTCGAACTCGTAAGCTCGTGAGCAAGCTCGTTAGCTAAACTTAGTAAGAATTATAAAATAATTAATGTTATAAAATTAATATTTTCATGATTTAAGAATAAGAATAATGATAAAACTTTCTACTAATGAGAAGATTTTGAATTAAAGCATATGATATTAATTTTTGAATAAATGATTTTTCTTTCAAAATAATAATGAATATTTTAAATATATTTTAAATTTAGAAAAACTGTTTAGGCTCGATAATGTTCGTGAACATCAAAGTATTCGATAAAAAAACTCGAAGCTCGACTCGATATTAAACGAGTCAAACTTGAACACGATACTATTTGGTTTGATTACACCCTACTAATATATGGCCAACTCTAAAATTAACTAATTAATATTTGATAAATTAGAGAAATTATAACCATAATCTATATTTTCATAACGTGTGACTCAGCCTATTTTTAATCTCATCAATCACATAGGGTATTTTTAATTAAAAAAACTAAATATTATGATAAAATTTCATAATATGAAAATTGGATAAATTTCTCTAATTTGTCAAACATTGGAGTATAATTCTATAACACAATAAGTTAGCGTAAATTTCAAAGTTGACCAATATATTGTGGTGAAATTTAGGGATGTCAATCGGGCTAACCCGTCGGGTTTCGGGCTAACCCTATCGGGCTGCGGGCTATTCGGTCCGGGTTGAATCAGGTTGAATTTTTATCGGGCTAAAAATTCTTGACCCGTCGGGTTGGCAATATTTACGAATTTATTTTTGTAAAGATTTTCTTAAAATATTTTAACAACCCCTAAAACAAAATAAAAAAAGAAAATGATGAACCAACATAAATAAAAGACATCAAATAACAATATCTTTGCAAAAAAATAGTGATAAATGGATAATCATAGTTTGAAAAGGAAAAAAACATCAATCCTTATATACCAACTAATTTAAGTAATAGAAGTACATTTCCCAACGTATAAAATGATAAAATAATGATTAAAAAATTAAATATAGCTTTCACTTGGGTGAACATAACAACGAGTGGCTAAAGGTTCTTGAAAGGAAGAAATGAGTAAGTACGCTAATTAGGAGAGTGACGAGTGGATGACAGTGAAAGAGGAAGAAATGAGAAATTTTTCGATTTGAGGGTAAAGGACTACGTCATTGGGAGAGATTGATGAGATTTTGTGTGACGAAAAATTAGGTATGGGGAATTAGGTATATAATTAATGGGTATAGTAGGATATAAATAATATTAGAAATGATAAATAATAAATTATTAAATATATTATTAAATATTGCCGGACCTACGGGCCGACCCGCAACCCACCGGGCTCAGCCCGTTTGGGCCGCCAACCCGTCGGGTTCAACCCGTTCGGTTAAAAATAATTTCGGGTTGAAATTTTTTTACCCAAACCCGCATTTTAGCCCACCGATTTCGGGCCAACCCATCGGTTTCGGGCTTTATTGACATCCCTTGTGAAATTTATAGTTTTGTTTGCTATATCTAATTTAATAATAATAACGTATACTAGTTCATTATTTGAATTTACTTTTTCTCAAAAAGTAAATGATTGTAGTATTATTAAAAATATAGTTAAAAAAAATAAAATTCATGAAAGTGGTCATGTAATAAAAATAAATATACATTCTCATGAATTTGATATTGCGATTATTGCTAGCTATGTTCAATGAGTAATTTTAAATACAGCTTCATTTTATCTCCATGTAACCCCTTTAAAAAATAAAAATATGATATACCAATTAAAAAATTAATATTTAAATATATTATCACTAAAACAAGCCCCATCAAAACTCATAAAATAAAGCCTCATCAAATAAAATCCCGGTAAATTAAAACATTATTTAAAATTTCATTTTCTTCTTCAAAAATTTAAATCTAATTCATCGTCCTGTATGAGTGGAAGGGTGGTATGAATTTGTGACCACAAGTGTGTTAACAGTCTTTCATTGTTGATGTCGAGTTGTTAGCCCTAACTATTGAATTCCAATTGCTAGGTTCAGGCTACTGGTCGTGGAGACCAGTTCAGAGGCGATCAGGGGCGGATACAAACTTAAAGGATCGTGGGGTTGAATCAAATTTTATAGGGTCGTGCCTTATAATTTTATTTTATTTTTAAAAAATATTAAGTTCGTGGGGCGGCCGCCCCGCGTGCCCGGGGCTGGCTCCAAATATTCATTGTTATTGTAATGCTCTTAACCAAGTAAACATGGTCATGCCGAATAAATTGAATCGAGAAGGGAAAACATCAGTTGGGGACAACAAATTCCACAACTATGGATTCTGCATCAATTATATATGCAAGGAGTTGTGATAGCTAGAGATGGATGGGCTCACAAAGAATTGTTGTAGACTTTTCGGAATCACAGAAATAAATATATTTGGGGAAGGTCTCAGGTTAGGCACGCCTAAACGGTTTGGACGAGTTTTATCCATTAACCCAAGTCAAACCCATGTAATATACCCTAATTGGGAATTAATAAACCATATTTGGAATGGGTGAACCCATTTGGGTATGGATAAAACCCACCTAAATCGTTTAGGCGTGCCTAACGCAAGTTTTTGCCATATATTTGTCAATTAAAATTAGAATTATCTTTTTGCAGATGAATTAGGTTTTAATTTTTGCACAAGAAGATAATATCTTAAAAAATGTTATAATTTATGGGGTTTTATTTGAGGACTTTATTTTAAGGGTTTTGATAGGGGCTTAATTTTAAAGATACCATATTTGAATACCAATTTTTTAATTAAAGTCACAAGGATATAATTGGAACAACATCTTTTGATTTTTTAAAGGAGCTGTAAGGTGATAAAATAAGGCTGTGTTTAGAATTTCTCATATTTAAATTACTGGGATTCATGTCATCCAAAAATCAATTTAGTCATTGTGGGTCCTAGTTGTAGGCCCACAGGTAGTCGAAACCTAACGTTATGAGCTCACATCAAACTTATAATGGTTCGAGCATATATTCTTTTATATAGATGCATGTTTTGTTTAAAGTAAAAAAAAATATAAAAATATTTTTATAGTATCGTGATCCGGAATTTTTTGGACTAGCCCCCCTCGTAAAGAAGAAAAAATAGATGAAAATAAGAAAAAGAATATGAAACAATATAGAATATCTTCTTGGTTCACTCCCTTGAAGAAATTCTACGAAACAATCAAACCCAAAAACACACGATACAACCCAACTGCTCCTCCACCGTTGGATTCACTCTCCGGAGATGGATTCCACAACTTGATTGAAGTCTTCGTGCGCTTGATGAATGATTGGTGAAACGATTCAGCCTAGAGCTCGTATGAATATGTGTCTAACCTCTAATCCACGCCTTCTCTAGTCTTCCTCGTCTCGTATTTATAGAACTTGGAGCACTCAAGCACTTCTTCCACTACTTGGTAATGGATTGTGTCTTTTCCACGTCTTTACCTGTTCATACAACAAAAATGAACTCCACTAACTCACGTGGGGGTTAGATAAAGATGTAGAGGTGCTCCCTATTATTTAGGAACAAGAATAAATAAAATATAATTAAATAATATAGTTAGAAATAATATTTACTTCGTTCCCTAATATTTAGGACCTGTAAAAACGAAGTAAAGAGGATATAAACAAGTTTCCTATAATATAGGAGTTAGTTGTAACAAACAGATTCAGAGGTTTGACATAGATGTGTCAAAGTTAAACAGAATCTGTCAAAGTAAGTTTGAACAAACTCCTAAGATTTAGGACTTGTAAAACAATTAAAAATCGAAGCAAAAATGTTCCCAATAAATAGGTGTTAGTTATTTTAATTTTGGAGCACTCCCTTTTATTTAGGAACAAAAATAACAACCTAGAATAATAATATAAAGTATATAAATACTAAGATTTAATGAATAAACATAATATATCCGAAACCTAATAAATAGGATCTGTAAAAACGTCATTAAACAGATTTCCTAAAAGATAGGAATTAGTTGCAATAAACAGATTCAGAACTTTGACATTGAGAGGTCAAAGTTAAGCAGATAAGGTTTGACATGTGAATGTTAAAGTTAGACAGTAAGAGGTCAAAGTTAAGCAGATAAGGTTTGACATGTGAATGTTAAAGTTAGACGGTAAGGATAAGATTACCTTCAACCTGTCAAAGCGAGGTAAGTTTGAAACCGTGTGTCAAACTTACTTATTCGCAGGTAAGTTTGACAACCGTGTGTCAAACTTACTAATTCGCACTCCACATATTTAAAACTGAAAAATTATTTTTTAAATTTATAAAGCTGTTCATTTCACTAATTCACATATTTCAGTTTCGTAATTATGTTTTTTGTGAGACATTCCGATTAGAATCAGTTTTACACTCGGCGCATTCCATTTGGAACGCATATTTTGATCGAAATGATATTTGTGCACAGCTCTTTCCGATTGGAATACACAATTTAATTAAATAATATATATATTTCATACATCATTAATATGTGTGAAATACATCATTTAGTTAAAATGTGTATTCTGATCATTAGATGATTAGCGTTTCACCAGATTTAAACACATCATTAACATGTATGAAATATATATCATTTAGTTGAAAGGCGGGCTCTATTGAATTAGGCTTTATATATTAAACATCGAATTCGAGGGCTGGATAAGATTGAGCAGATTCCAGTGGGATGCCCACCCTATTTTTCTTTACATTTTATTTAGTAATGGAGGTAAAGACAATATATAAATAAAATTACTAGATTAAAAAAACGACAAATCAGATATTCTTTATAAAAATAAATTTTAATAAACAGAATAAATTGCTAAATTATAATTTTCATTATATATTTTTCACAATGGCTAGTTAATTTATTTACTTAATTAGTAGTTGGACAACGTAGTATTATGAAAACAAACTACTATAATTCTCATTTATTGCACATCAATTTTCGCATAAACTTTATTAAGTAGATTTAATATATTAACAATCCTACATAAAAAGTAAATATAAATAACATAAAAATTATCAGCTATTTTTAGGTCATAAATATTGTAGGGTGATCCAATTCTTTACAAATACATAAATAAGCGCGGACGTGTTCGTTTAATTGTATAAGAATTTGATTTTCTTTTCCTTTTCCTCTTATATGGATTCAACACACGAAATTCTCAGTTATAAATAATAAAAAAAATAAAGAAAAAGAAAAGAAATTGCAAAACTGTCAACCAATATATAAAACCAATCTTTTTTAAGATCCAAAATGATACTTTTTAAGATTAATACTTTAAAAATTCATATATTAAAGATTTAATTGAACATGGAGTTGGATATGAAATTTGGTGATTTCATTCAAAATAATTGCCATAACAATATTTGATTCCAAATTGGAAGATTTAATTTTTTTTTTTAAATGTGTGGATTATTGGGATAAATATTGAGTGAGTGTCTTGATATGTATTTTTGTGTGACGAAAAAACATTTGAGTGCATTCTGTTTGGAATTTATTTTATATTGTGTGTATTCCATACGGAATGCTTATTTCTTTTGCAAAATGTTTTACGTATAGTGTATTTATTTACTTTTGTTTTAGTTTACTTTAACCTTAGGTTTTATTTAAATACTTATTATTTTATTTTTTAGGTTTTAAGAACTATAATAACATGTACTTTTAAATGAGACCATGAGGGTATATATAAGGAAATTAAAAAATTAAAGTGCTTAAAGGGGCTGATTTTAAAAGTTGAGGGGTCTAATTGACCCAAATTGTCATGACCGAGTCTAATATGTTCTTGTGAGAATAGTCGGAGGGTTAATATGACCCTTATCAATAAATATTATCATATAGTGCGTTTCAAACATACATACAAATGATTTCTTTTAATATAGTAAATGATGTATTTTATCAATAAATTATTTTCATTTCAATCGGAATGCCCTTCAGCTAAATGCATTCTGTTCGGAATGTCTCACTGAAAAAAAAAAAAAAAAAATCGTTTCACGCAAGTTCTTGCTTTTAATATTTAATTTAATTTTTAGACAACTCTAGGTGCGTGGGTTGGCAAGCTCAAAGAAAGGTAGCTTCAAAAGTTTTACAACTGAATGTGGCCATGAAAAATATTACAAGATTTTATGCTACGGGCCGGCTATAGAAAGATATCATTGGATTAAAATCTGATATTTTTATAAAGTGTTTAATTTGTGTTCTCGATATTTAAAAAACAAAAGCCATTTAAATTATCATCGATATACATTATATTTGTCTCTGGCCGAGAAAATTACAATGATTATATGATGATTTCTCACTAATCACAAAATTGAATTTACTTATCAATTTTTTCTAACCATCACATACAAGTTAAACCTTAAAATCTTCGTTTTTCACATTTGATTTAAATCTTATTTTTTAATCTATTGTCTATTGATAATTAATTCTCTATTTGTTGATTTGTTTAAAAAATAATATAAAAAATGTGTTATAATATATAAGAGTATTTTATTAATTTCATTTTTATCACAGCTAGTAACTATATACTAATAATTTAGTGATCTGCAATAAGTAATTTTACAGGGAAAAATAATGTTTTTAACCACATGACAATTGACATGCAGAGAATGTTCAAAAATCAAGAAATTACACATGCCACAATGCAATTTTGTATTGGGAATCCTTTGAAATTGTAAAATTATTTGTGATAAGGGATGGATTTGATTCATTCAATAGTTACTAGCTAGCTATAGATAGGAATTAATTAAAAAGCTTGAAAATTGAAGTTCCATACCTAGTGGTAGTTATAGCTTGATATCCTATTTTAGTTGTAGACTCAACTTGTTGACCATGACTCAAATTAACCACCACCATTCATTCATATCCATCCAATTCTAGTTCCTTTCTTTTTTTTTCTTTTTTTTTTTCATTTAGCTTAACCGTTGTTGAAGCTTCTCTTTGCTTATGATTTAATTGAAAGTCTTCACAGCTTTGTTTTGGACAATTTTCAAAAAGCCTCATTCTAATAGAATTATGTAGTCCCAACAAGTGACGTCGTCTATGAAAATCGAACGACCACATGGTTCAAGTGAATTTAGGGACCGGAATTGTAATGGATTCTGGAGGCAAATCCAAAGTCCCACATACTTGTAGCCTCCCTTTAAGCGATTCAGTCACATCGATATCCATTAATTAAAGGTTTACTTAAACCTGAGCGATCTTTGATCTGATTCCCACAAACAACACCTCTTGTTAGGACTGTAACTCCTCAAGCTGCAAGACATTTTCGAGCTCAAATTGCTTTGATTCTACGAGGTCGAGCCACTTTTGAATAAGCTTAAAGTATCCTCTTCGAATACTGCTCAATATAAGAAGCCAATTTTCCCCCTCAACCCAGCACTAAAAAAAATGCAAAATAGTGACATAGTTTTTTCCGTTGCTAATTAGCGATGGAATTTCGTTGTTAAATAATTAAAAAATTAAAATTTAGTCATAAGCATTTTCCGTTGCTAAAAATATTTTAAATCTAGCTACGTTAAGAAGCATTCCTTTCTTATGTTATGTTTTTATGTGTCAAACAATGTATAGAAACCAACAGTTTAGGTAATTTCTATTTCCTGTACCAATTTGGGAGCTGCACATGATGGAAACTGGATGACGTCACTAGACCATTTTCTCTCAAGCCTATCACCGACGAGTCTAGAGACAAGAAAAACAAGTCTGGATGAATCTTATTAAAACCAGACTTTAAGAATGTAGATTACTTAAAGTCTGAAGATCTTGGTGTAGGACCAGTTTAATTCCTCAGACTGACTAAGTAGAGCTGTTTTAACCCAATGTATGCAGTCCACATCCTGTGTCAGATTAGCAGGAGCAGGTGCAGGTGCAGACTTTCTGCAAAAGCAACCTGATCTCTGTAGAAGAGAGGCACTGATTGAATATCTACCAAAGAGTCTCTCAACGACTATTATTTCAAACATCTCACACTCTATCTAGAAGTAGACGAAGTATTTCCAGAAGAGAGGTTACGATCTCAGAAAACAAACTCTCCTGATTCAACTATCTCATACATCTGCAAGAACCGAATAGTAAAACTCTGAACACTAGAGCTTTTAACATTCGAGGTTATTTCATAGCTAACTGTGCGCCGTCTTGGACACGAGACTTTTAGCTCTCTATAGCACAAGTTTATTTCTTTGGTATTCTTACTCTCTAAGTATGAACACAACAGTCACAACTTTTCTTCGAGTTGTGATTCTCACGAGTGTTAAAGATCGATGGTTTCGGGAAGAACCTTAAAGCTCCCAAAACTTTCAGTGACGAAGGCTGCATGGTGTGGCCACACTTCGAATCTTTGCAGTGGAGGAAGCAACGATCTGGGCGAGTGAGCAAGTGGATTGGTGGATACTGACATTCATCAGCTTGAGATAGATCGTGAGAAACTTTTTATTCCAAAACCTAGTGTATTTCAAGACTAATCTGAAGAGCGGACATAGAGATCTTGTGTCCGAACCGCTAAAAATTATTGTATTCTTTACTGCTTTAATTATTTTTTGCAAGGATTTAAAACTCAATACTATATAAGTGTTGAAGTATATGTAAAATATAAACTAATTTTTAACTCGCTAAAGAACAATCTTCCAGAAACACAAACTGGTGAGGTTTGTGAAGTGCAAGTTACTACTTAAAAATTTTCGTTGTGTGTTCGATTACTTTGATATCGGGACCAACACTAACTGCTGGATTATCCATCGCTAAAAAATAAAAAAAAATAAGAATTAGAAATATAATTGTTAGCTATAGATTTTCTTCGCTGAAATTAAGATAAGTCTACCTACAAAACTCTCCATCGCTAAAAAAAATTAAAAGTTTAAATGTTAGCGACTGAAAATCAGTCACTAAAAATAATTTAAGCCTAACTGTGGAATTATCTGTTCCAAAAAAAAATTATAAAATAAAAAATCTAAATGTTAGCAATAGAAAATCAATCACTAAAAATAATATAAGCGTACCTAGGAATTGTTGTCAATAAAAACGAAAAAAAAAAAATGTTAGTGACGGAAAAAAAAACTAAAAATTTAAATGTTATCCGTGACTAAATAAAACTTAAGTCTTCTTACAAAATTATCCGTTGCTAAAAAAAAATAAAAAAATTATTTGTTTTCATGGCAGATAAAATTTAAGTCTAAAAAGTAAAAGAAGAAAAGTAAATTCTAAATGTTAGCTACAAAAATTTCGTCGATCAAATCTCTAAGAAATAAACGAAACCAAACTACAAATTTATCCATCAGTAAGTGATTAAAATAAATTCATTGCTAAATATAATTTATATTTAACTATGGAAATATCCGTCGTCAAAATAAAAAAATTTAACTACGAAATTATTTTGTTATTAAGTAATAAATGTAACGCCCCGTATTTTTCCAGCCTTTTATTTAATAAATTACGAA
>JAPKLW010012530.1:0-10115 GCA_026898455.1 Plectranthus barbatus
TGAGAAACCCTCTCATTTCCACCCCAATCCCGTCAGCCTTTTTCCGATGCCATTTCCGGCCAACTCCGGCGGTATTCCGGCAAGCGACCACCACCATCTTGTAGCATTCGTCGAGAGCTTCAATTGGACTACTCGTGGGCTCCGAGAGGACAAGTAACGAGTGAGTTATTGGAGGTTGAAGTTGGGGTGAGTTTTTAAGTTGCGATTTTTGAATAATTTTTTATTCCGGCCGAATTTCGGTGATTTGATTGTGGATTCGTAATCCTGAGGTTGTAGGGAGTCTTCGCACACCAAGAACGCACCTTTTGGAAACCGGAAAACCTCAGTCGCCGCCGCACGTGGAGGAGCTCCGGCTAGGTAACGAATGTCTCCGTTTTTCACCCTATTTCCATGTTTTAGGGGTAGATTCTTGTTCCTCGTGGTCTGGGGAACTCGAATATGTGTTTGCATGTATCATCGGCCGAAGGAATCGCGAGATTTTGCGAGTTGCAGGTTCAACTCCGGCGAACCCGTGAGAAAGATGACCTCTGTCGGTCGACACACGGTGTGTCGATCGACAGAGGGGTCGATCGAAGGAGGGAGAATCGATCAACACATGTCCGAATTGATTGGCATGATGAGACATGAATGTCGATCGACATAAAGGCATGTTGAACGACACAAGGTAGTCGATATGGTGATCGACTGAAGGCATGTCGAACGACACAAGGTAGTCGATATGGTGATCGACTGAAGGCATGTCGGTCGACAAGGGTTGTGTCGACCGACAGGGACCTTCAACATGTCGTGTCGACTTGAGTTGTCGACCGAGTTAAGCCTGTGTCGACCAAGGCTGTGTCGACCGACACAGAACCCTGTCGGTCGACACAGAGGTTCAACATGTTATAAGCTGTCGTTCTATTCTAGTTCTTCCAAGTCCTGTTATTTACGATTAAAGAGGTATCATCCTAGATATATTGTATTGACTTGTGAAACCAATTCGATTGTAGGGAATTGAAGCAAGGATTGAGTGATCTCATTCTAGCTAAAGACATCTAGCCAAAAGCCGAGAACGAGGTGGGAAACTATTTCAGTAAAAACTTAAAATGTGTGTTTTACTTTTCAAAACGTGTTATAAAATGCTTTAATTTGAAATGAAATTGCTATGCTTGTTTTATGTCCTACAACAGTTCCTCTAATTGATTCCTATCAACAGAGTGATTAACTGAGAGATATGAAACCATATCTGAAAGTTGTTTGTGCTAACCTTGCAATCCACATACGAAATAAAAGGGTGAGAGAGCCCAAACATCTAAGGCGAGCGAACCTTATGATGAATTATATATATATGAAAAGGGTGAGGGAGCCCGATCCTCTAAAGCGAGCGAACCTTAAGAATGAGTTATATATACCAATTAAAGGGTGAGCGAGCCCAAACATCTAAGGCGGGAGAACCTTATGATGAATTTATGAATCAGATCGAACGTGTGTCAAAGTTAAATGACTCCGAAACAGATGTGTTGGCACTTAACATAACGCATGAAAAATAAACATTTAGCTGACACGGTTCTTTCAACAAAACCCCGTGTTTAGCAGTGTGAGTTGCATAGCATGTTTCTTATATAATGTATGTTTTCGGCATGTTTCTCACTGAGTACGAAAGTACTCAGCCCTCGCGTTATTTCTAAAACGTGCAGGTTAAGCAGCTGGGATGGAAGTAGCGGGTGTAAGTTGGCGAAGAATAAGTGGTTTTTGAAGAAATTGTACAGATCCTGTGACATGTATCTCCATATACATGTCACCATCACGCCACACACACGCTGCTACACTCTCTGAATATTTTCCCTTCCCTTTTAAGTTCTAAACTCTGGAATATGTTTTAACTGACTTGACTCCAAGTACTTTTAAGAATGCTTTTATCTTTTCTTATATTTAAGTCTTCCGCTTATCATTCTTGAAATCGATAGTCAAAACCTGAAACATCAATGTAACGTGGCCCCAAATTGGGAAGGTCAGTTGGGGGCGTTACAGTACCAAAGCATAACAGATGATCTAAATTCATTTTATAAATGGAACAAAAACCTCATTTTCCAAGCGATGTGTAGTTTCCAACCAGAAGTTTCATCTTTTAATTGAAGTTTCATTTAAGAAAATAGCAAATTAATAGAAAGTTGGAAAATTAAAGATGAAAATTACAAAAAGTAGGTTTATATATTATAATTATTCAGGGCCGGCTCTGAGGCCGTGCGAGAGATGCGCTGCACCGGGGCCTCCGAATGAGAGGGACATCATTTTTTAAATATATATAGTAGTAATATTATGTTAATTTATCTTAATACATATTTGAAAAAAAACTTATAAAAACTTAGTTTTTAGCTTAACTAAATAGATTAACAAAAAAATTATAATTTATATTTATTCTAACACAGTTGTTAGTTTAATTAAAATTTTAAAAATTAGACAATATTGAAATTTATTTGTTCAATTATATGAGTATGATGATATCTATTCCTAATTAAAAACAAATATTTACAGTCATCATCACATAATTGGCCACAAAAATTCCATTCTTCTTAAAAATGAAATGTCTGATCATCTAAAATTTATGGCCATTGGGTAATTCTTCATTTTTTTTTGGATACACATATAGTGTTTATTTTGATGAGTTTTATCGAATTTGATTTTAGATTTTTTGTGCATAGTTGACTAAGTTTATTTGCATAGTTTTAAATCTATAATATTGAGTATTATATTTTATTTATATTCTTATTTATAATTACAAAGAAAATTAGGAATACTATTTTTCTATTCGCACGGGACTTTCAAAATCAAAGTGCCGGCCTTTAATTATTTGTGTGGATCAAGTGCTACATGAGGCAATTATTTTACACACATTCCACGTGAACATAGATGCAAGCGCAAGACGTATTGATTTGATGAAAGGAAAGTGGCCCCAATTGAAACTACATTACATTATTAAGCCTTCATATCTACCCAATCTGCTCTCCTCTCTCCTACGTCGCATCATCAAATATATTTCACCCCACACACTTCACGTGCAAAACCAAAATATATTTCTACTACAAATATTCAATCAAAAACTTTATTTTATCACACTCCATATATATAGGCCGATCACGAATTTTTGCCCGATCATGTAATTAAATGAAAGTATCAATTCATAATAATGAGAAAAAAATATAAAAATATTATCTCGTCAGAAAAAAATTATATTCTATATTTGTATACGTAGTTTCCAATAATTTGGCTATTTAATTATAAATTATAATAGTTTGTACTAAATTTGAAAAAAAAATCATAATTTATACCAAATTTGAAGTATTAGCCTTTACATTAATATCAATACTATCATAAATCTACAAATTTACATCTAAAACAGAAAAATAAAGGCTCGATTTCTCTTTATTCACACTCCTCTCACACTATTTTTTTTTTCATTTTCAACCTCCTCCCATTAATTAGTGAAGTTCTTTAATGAAAATACAATATCATCTTATTACTCAAATAGAAATTCTTTTAAAACTTTTCGGTTAGAGGGGGCCAAAGTCTAAGCTTGCTCAAATTGCACATAGATGTGCCAGTGACTATCAAGTCCAATTTTCTTTAATATGATATGGTATTGAGTTTTATTGTTGATATGATTCATATATATTAATGAAAAAGTAAAAGACGATGCATGATTTTTTTTTAATTATACCATTCACAATTATTTAAATACTTTGTATATTGTGATGTAATCCTATGAACCAAAACATTGTCAAGAATCGCTCATTATATATATGGTCCCCTTGACTAAGTTATTGTTGAACTACGTAAATTTTGCGCGATTTATTTTATATATCTCATTTGTTATTATTTATAATAACAGAGTTCAGTTATTTTTAGGGCTGACAATTTCTGACACGACACGAACACGCACGATAAAAGCGAGCACGAACATGACACGAACCTGTTAAGCTCAAACACGAACACGACACGAACCCGTTAAGCTCAAACACGATAATGACAAGACACGAAAATGACCCGGCACGATAAAAATTAACCTTACTAAAATTTTTAGTTTTACACTTGGGACAAAAAAAATTTAATATGACACGATAACATGACACGAACACGCACGATAACGATGAGCACGAACACGACACGAACCTGTTAAGCTCAGACACGAACCCAACACAAACACGATAATGACACGACACGATAAGACACGACACGATAACGACCCAGCACGCACGAATTACCAGCCCTAGTTATTTCTGTAAGCAATATAATTGGCGAGAGCTATTAATGGGGCAGCCCTTTGGGGATGAAACCCAAGCAGCTGCTCCTTTGCTTCCCGATTCAATTTCTCTGCAAACGCCCGCGATTTCTCTACTCCGATCAACTTTGGATACGTTGTTTTGTCCGCAGCCACATCTTTCCCGGCCGTCTTCCCCAGCTCCTGCGACGACTTCGTCACGTCAAGAATGTCGTCCACCACCTGAAACAGCAGCCCGATGCAGCCGGCGAATTTCCGCAGTTTCTCCACCTCTTCCTCGCTTGCTCCGCCGAGGATGGCCCCTAAAACAACCGACCCCTGCAGCAGCGCCGCCGTCTTGTGGCGGTGGATGAACTCCAGGTGCTCCAGCCCCACCTCCGCCATCCCCTCCGAGCATATGTCCACCACCTGCCCCGCCACCAGCCCCTCCGACCCGACCGACTTCGCCAGCTCGCCCACCACCCTCACGACCCTCTCCGGCGGCACGCCCCTCGTGGCCGCGGCCACGTGCTCGAACGCGAACGACAGCAGCGCGTCGCCGGCCAGCACCGCCACGTTCTCGCCGAAGACCTTGTGGTTCGTCGGCTTCCCGCGGCGGAGATCGTCGTTGTCCATGCAGGGTAGGTCGTCGTGCATCAGGGACATGGTGTGGACCATCTCCACGGCGCACGCCGCCGGCATGGCCGTGGACTCCTCGCCGCCGACGAGCTCGCAGGCCGCGATGCACAGCATCGGCCGCACTCTCTTCCCGCCGGCGAGAAGGGAATACCTCATGGACTCGTGGATCTTCAATGGCTCCTTCAGCGCGACTGCTTCTTCCAACGCTCTGTTGACGGAATCCGCCTTCTCGAGCATGTATTTCTTGAAATCGAAGTTCGCCGCCGCCGCCGCCGCCGTCGGAGTAGTCGAAAACACCATGGTTTGACTATCTTCTTCGGCGATAACAGCTGAATTAATGGAAATAGCAGCAGCATTTTTCTGGAAGAGAGAGGTATTGGGAAGTTTGTGGTTGAATTGATATGAGAGAAAGAGAGTGGATCCTGATCTCCGGCCGCCGTGAACGTGCTTTGCAGAATTTATCGACGGCCATTTTGTGACAGGATTAATAAGGACACTCATTTTTGGCTAAAGAAATTATGCAAATATGTATATAACAATTTAATAAACGCAGTTGCATTATATAGCCGTTGGAGATCTGCTCCCACATTTTGTGTGCGTGTGCACGTGTGAAGAAAGTTTTGTTAATATATTTATTTAAATTTATATTTAGATAATTTCAAATTCATTAACGTGTTTTAATTACTATATTTCAATTAAAAGTACGAGACGTATATGCTTGTGTGTTGCGGTGGCTGATCCCATAATTGTTCAATTTTTTGTCAAGTTTTATTAAATTTTATGTAGTAAGGAGGTTTTTTTTTTTTTTTTTTTTTTTTTTTAAAAAAAAACAATTGAATAGAATTATCAGTCCATATATAAAAGATTCCGACCTAAGTCATTTGTAGTTTATCTCATAAAAGCATTGAATCATCTACTACTAAAATAAAAAAAAAAGTAGTCGGTAGTTAAAATCTCTAGTCTCCAAGTGCATCTGTGATAAGAAGCAGAACCACGTGTTTGGCGAGAATGGGCATGAGCCTATTTCCGTAGGCGTGGCTTTGATTCATATTATTTAGTTATTTTAATTTAGTTTGGTTTTAATTTAAGTGTTTAATTCCTAGTTTATTTATTTGAGTTTTAGATTTAGATTTCCTAGATTATTTAATTTAGATTTGAAGTTATCCAAATTCTAATGGGATGGATATCCTAATTATAATTGGATTAGTTTAGATTTGGTTTTAAGTCTATTTAAATTAAGTCGTTTATTATTTTCAGGGAGGAATAAAATTGTATTTTTGTTCAAACGTGTATGTGTGTTTGTCATGCGTGTGTGCGTGAATATTATTTCTGCTTCTATCAATCTGTTACTAGAGTCAAAATTTGAATAATTTATAAATGGTTCAATTTATTTGAAATTGAAGTGTATTATTTGATTTTGGTCATC
This sequence comes from Plectranthus barbatus, assembly GCA_026898455.1. Classification (NCBI taxonomy): domain Eukaryota; kingdom Viridiplantae; phylum Streptophyta; class Magnoliopsida; order Lamiales; family Lamiaceae; genus Plectranthus; species Plectranthus barbatus. Next base: position 6,303 of record JAPKLW010012530.1, read on the forward strand.
ATTCAATTATTAATAAGCTATGACTTATGACTTAAATAAAATGAAGTGCATGAATAACGTATTTTTGCAAAAGAAGAAAGCGGATAAATAATTGTGAATATTTGAGCATATATTATGTTTAATACTCTCCGTCCCAAATTAATAGTCTCATTTCTAAATGGCACAATAATTAATGTTTGTGAGTATAGTGGAATCAGTATTTTATTTTTGAGTATGAAAAAATTTGTCATTTTAAGAAATGAAACAAACTAAAAAGGAAAGTAAAACTAATAAATTGGGACGGAGGAGCACTAAATTAAAGATGCGTTGTGCTTCATAATTAACAATTAACCCCAGATAGGTTGGCTACAAGAGATACGCCATTTAATATTGAGATAAATGAAAGAATGCATGTATAATTAGGGCAAATTAATAGTTTATTACCTATCCAACTAAAATTAATAGTTGTGTATTTTGTACTATGTCTATTCGTCAAATTTTATGTTCTTAAATTTGTGTGTGAGGAGGAGTGCGCTAATCATGTTGCTAATGTTCATGGTGGTGCTATTAGCCGCGGCGGTGCTACGGAGGAGATAGGCGGCGGAAAAAAACAGACCCAAAACAAATTAAAAAAAGTAAACGCCGTTGCCGGGGATCGAACCCGGGTCACCCGCGTGACAGGCGGGAATACTCACCACTATACTACAACGACTTATTGATTATTGAATCAAATATTTGATTTTATATAATTTTGTTAGATATACTAAGAATAGTTTGCAAAATTTAGAAATGGGTGTTTGACACACTCTTGCTAAAAATAACCCCTTAAAAAAATAAAAATTTAAGTTATAATATACAGTAACAATTTTAAGCTCTTTAGCCCCAACCAAAACCCAAAAAAAAAAAAAAATTATATATCTTTGCCAACGAAAATTGTAATTCCTTTAGGGGATAATATGCAATGCAAGATTGTTGTTTCTTTGTTTTTAGCACAATGATTCCAAATACGGCTTATGCTTCTAATTTTTCCCTTGCCCAAACCACTGCAGAAATCTCCTTTCTATATCCTATTTCCCATCATAAAAGCAACGAATTTGATCCATTTACGACCCTTCATGCTCTTGCAACAGTTCCCAGAGAAAACCAGAAACTTGGAAGGACGAATCATAGATTTTGCGCACTAAGCAGAAGATATTATCGTATTGAAGGAAATCCAGTCGAATTGGTGTGCCGTCTTAGCAGCCAAGTTCTAGTTTAAACGTCAAATGAGAAAGATAAAGTGACAAACTAGATCGATCGACAGGTAGATGAGGAAACTCAAGAGAAGTTGTGCAGCGGAGACTCTCCTAGGAAACTCAAGCAAGAACACCGACACAATCGGTTTACACGATGATTTTGTGGTGATAATGTGTCAGCTTTGCGGAGAATCATTCCACTAATTACAAGTTATCTCGATCGTTGGAATGGGAGGAGACTATTCTCGCCAAGACTATTTATGACGACTCGCTAATCGTGTTGCATTTTGATATTTGCGCTTGGGTCAAGATCACGACGCATAATTTATTCTTCTTGCCTACTAGCTTCCATTGAAGAGTGTGAGCAGATACGTGGATTAGTCGGTGATAAATTGTTCAAGATTTTGGGGTTTTGATTTTAATTAAATTTTAAATTTATTGTAATTTAAGTTTTTATTTTTTCAAATGGTTATGATTAGCAAAAGTATGGTTGCATTTGCAATCACCCTTTACAAATTTGTCACTTTTCCTCATTACATCACATCACCTTAATATTCATTTTATTTTTTTTATTTCATAGTTATTTTATTTACTTGAATTTTTTATTATTATATATATAAATATTATAATAAAGAATCTCAATATAATTAAACACATCACTCTTTCATATATTTTTTACCATCACTTTTTTATATAGCATTTTCATGAACTATTTTATTTTACTTTTTAAACAATACATATATAATTTTTTGTTTAATGTTTGATGGGGTTTAATTAAAATAAGTCCATTAAAGAGGTTCAAAGTGAGGCTCATTAGCACTCTTGCAGGCAAAACAACGAGCCAACCCAGTCGAAAGCAGCTCGCAGGCAAGGAGGAGTTCAATAAAGGTAGTTCGATTAGCATGTTGAACAGTTCGACAAGAATGAAGACCCCACCCTTTCAGGGGAGCAAACTAGAAAGATCTGCTCAACGATCAGAAGAGCCGCCTCACGGTCAGGAGAGCTGCCAAATGATGAAAAGATAAGCTCGCGTGAATCGCTTGCAACGACCTCGATAAAAACAGAGGTCTCCCCTTGAACTCCTATAAGTGGCCCCCTGTAAGCCGAATTTCGGCATCTAAGTTATCTCAATCAATATTCTCTAGCTTTCGACCTAGCTTTAGTCGAAATACGCCCACTCATTAAGCTCGACGCATAGACGGTTGGAGCTCTATTATATGGTTGTAACGTTATTACGAGTCCCTCATTATAATACGTCTCTTCTATTATTATTATCTATTTATGTTTTATCGTTTTGCTTGCACTTGTTGTTTTGTTATTTGGCTATTTTTTGTTATTTTCAGATCTTCAATTCTCAGGGTCCGTATCCATATGAAACGAACCTCAACAATTTGGCACCCACCGTGGGGCTCTAAGAACAATTATTCTTGCTAATATTTCTCGCAAGAATTGCCAATGATGGCAACACGACTAACACGACTGCGGACGATGCTGGGAGGACTGTACCGCCTCCAGGCACAGGTCGAAGAATCCAATCGGGAACTTGACGAGGAGCGTCCACTGGACTTGGGCATGGAAACCTATTACCGGCGGGCGGATGTGGAGCTCCACCGACAATAAATGCCAATGAGACGGTGGACGACCTTTTCAAGGCATTCAATGCCACACTGATAAGCTCATATTTATACTCACTTATCTATATTTTTCTCAATTGGTTCAAGTGTTTTATATTATATTTTTACTTATTATTGTGCATGAGTCTATGTTGGAGGGTGTTATGCCTTTGATGGGTGATTTTTGCAGGTTTTAGGCCAAATTCATTGGAAATCCGTCCCGAAAGCAGATGATATTCAAAGGAACAGTCACTAATTCTTCCACACGTGGAATCCGACCTAATGGAACATGGATAGAGAAAGATCTTTGAATTAGCTTTCCAACGCAACTGGAATCGGGTCAATCGGAGTTTGGAAGCAAAAGTTATGGCCAAAATCGTGAGACTGCGCAGACAGATGTTTCTGTGTCGAGAGACAGGATTTGTGTCGACCGAAACAGAGGTCAAAACTCCGGAAACTTGTGATCTGCAATCCTGTCGACCGACAGGATTTGTGTCGATCGACACGGAGGCCCAAAAAAGCTATTTTGGGCCTGTTTTGGCAGTTTTTGCTATTTTTACCCAATAATCAAATTAGGTCTTCTTCCCCCTCTATAAATATGAACTCTTAGGCAAGAAAATTAGATCTCTTTTTCTCTGTTTTGCTGAATACATTGGAATTTTTCAAGACATTGAAGGTTCCTATTTTATTTGTAAGTCAATTAATAATATGTTTGCTTTAATTCTAGTCATGTTTTGTGGCTAGAACCCTAAACAGGTTCTAGGGTTATGATTTATCTTTTCTGATGCATGTTTATTGAAATCGACTCATATAGCATGGATTAATTCTCTGATTTAATTTTATAATCTAGATTAAAAGAAGGACCGAGAGGTGAATTGAGATCTAGGTTTATAGTTAATAATTGATGGATCGAGAGATGAAAATTATTAACAGGAAGAGAGAATTAATTGTGTTTGTTTTCTGTCTCAAAAGGAAGAAACCTACAT
>JAPKLW010012532.1:0-10114 GCA_026898455.1 Plectranthus barbatus
GCAGCCTACACCGACAGTTTATCCTGGAACTGTCTCAGCTGTGATGACTATTTATATCTCGCTAGGTCAAACGATCCATACGATCTTCCGTGATCTTCTACACACCGTATGATCTCCCTATCGACGAGATAAGAGGATAATTGTGTTTGCGACACATGTTTGTTAATTCAGACAGGAGATGAACATACAACAATTATGATTACCAGTATATTAACCAATAAACCTTGTACATAATATACCAATCATAATGCTTTCAGTATATAAATCCATCATCTCTCATGCTTGTCTTTATTGTGATTATTTACATTTTTCCTACTCTATTTTTTTCATCGGGCGATTATCATCCCCGATGTCACGTCCCCAACTTTGGGAATTTCTCGGGGTGTGATACAACCACCGGCCCAAAAGTCATGAGTCCGCTTGGTGTAGTGAAGACTCAAAATTATCTAAAGTAGAAGATTGATGTCGACCCCAAGAGCTCCTTGACACCGACCACATTTGGTGGTCGGTGGCGAGGAGGACATGGTACCCAAAGGAAACCTGGCGGTGCACAACCGTTGGAAACCCTAATCGACCCAAAAAAACCCGGAGCCATTTTTTTGTTAGTATTGGTTTAGTTTGACGATGCAACATTTCGCGTAGCCTATATACATATAGATGACCCGAAATGTCGCATCATCTATATGTATATAAACTACGCGATCTTTCGCGTCGTCCATCTCCGTTGTCACATAGACTACACTCACTTAGACTACGCTAAATTGAGTAATAGACTACGCGGAATCCCCGTTGTCTATTACCTTATTTCTTGTAGTGTAATTTTTTCTTTATTTTTATTATATTTTTCTTCCTCACAACTTAAAAATGAAGGCAACTATCCATAAAAATATCATATCACTACACTATTAAAATCGACTTCAATTAGATCCGCTAGTGTATATCTATAAATACATTTCCAATGCCAAACAAAATCTTTCAAAAATATGATAAAATTAGGCCGTTATAATCTGCATGTTTCAGTATATATATGGAGCCAACGGGTTTAGGTTGCTTCAAGTATTAAGTCTTTTCGAAGGTATTTAAATTATTTTAATTTCATGTGTTTGAAATTTGAAATTATAGATCCAGCGCTTCATCATCACATAATAAAAAAGTTATAATTTGCCATAAAATATGAATAATTTATTATGTGTACTTTGTATTTGAACTTTAATCAATTCTTAAATTCCATAAGTTAAAATGTTAAAGTATGTCACATATTCTATAATGGTCAAAATCTCCTCTTCTTATAAGTCAATTTTAAAGAAAGAAAATAAAATCTTAACATAGTATTAGAGCTGACCCAGTTCGATATGTTCAAATATCCTTAATCAATTGGAGATTTTAGGCGTATACCACCTTACTAGGATGCCAATTTAATTATAAATGAAGGAAGACTGTAAAACTTCCATCTCTAATCGGCCTACTTACACCATAGTCCAGGAACAATTTTGAAAATGAAATGAAACTCATGATGTTGATGTTGTATTTTTAGAGGGAAAGTAAAAAAAATAATTATTTTACCAACTTCACTCTTATATATTAACTGTAGTTTTCGGAATTTCGAATTTGGTGATTTAAGAAATGTATTCATCTACTAGCTAATTTATTTTCTCTAATTTAGTTTTGAATATTATTTTGTTAATTATCAATTTTTTGTTAGTATTGGTTTAATTTGAATCTAATTGCAAATGATGTTTTTCGTTAGACAATGTAATTCGTTAATTATTCTTATTTTTGTAGACAATTTAGAAGGTTATTAGAATAATTTATAGTTGTCAAAAGATGCAAATTTAAAATGCACAGGGTTTATAATATAATACTTAAAAACATTCTAGTAATATTATACATTTACCAAATTCAATAATTAAAATTGATTAATCTTCTATTTCAACACCATTTGTGACAGAAGTCTAATTTATTATAATGTTGATTGCCATTATTGTAATTTAAAATCTAATTTTCACTAAATTAATATAAATATATTATTTAAAATATATATTGCAAATTATAAGCTTCAATAATAAAGTTAAATTAAAATGTTACACATCTACAATTATCATGCAAATATTAAGATATATATTACTTATCAATCTACCCAATTTTGGATTTGCCCCTATCAAATCAAAATCTTGAGACTAGATTGATTTATTCTAGATCCATTAATACATGTTTTTCTCATTTGTTGTATAAGTTCAAAATTTGAAGAGCATGAATGGAAATAGAGACACAATTATCACATGAAGTACTTAGAAACAATGCAAAGCTAGTTAATATTTGCTGGAAAAAAAAAGGCTAAAATGTGATACTAGCATTCGCATTCACCACCACGCCTCCTTAATTTGCACTTCATACTGAAACCCAAGTGCCATCCATGCTGGCCGCAAGCGCGACCACTTCATCTGCTCAATCGGCCTGCCGGCATTGTATTCCCAAATCACATCGTTATGCTCGTTTGTCGAAAATTCCGAAATAAATGAACGGGAATACGCACCCGCCGTGCAAAGGCGGCGGGGGAAAGCCGGGTCCCACGCGATTGATGTTATCATATCCTGATGCCGCAGCATATCCTGGTGAACAGTTGCGCCTCGGGGATTCCTCTCTCTATATCCCAGACTGTGCACGAGCCCCCGAAGCACGCGGCGGCGATTCTCTTTGGCACGGCGGCATTCCATTCGATCGTATTGACAGTGACATTTACGCGAGAAGGGTCGATTACGAGCTCGGACATTCTTTCAGAGAAGATACCGGTGAACTTCCAGAGAGAGAGGGTGTCGCTGGCGAAGGCAAGGAGGTCGGGGTGGTGGCATTCTCTGCTGGGGAAGAAGGCAAGCGTGTTGGCGGAGACAGCGTAAGTGATTGAGGTTTCTTGGTAGGGTTGGATCCCATGATTCGGGTTGAGTCGGACTATCGTAACCTCTTGACGAAAGTCTTCATATATGGTTGCGACGGCGAGACGGAATATCTGGTCGCTTTGATTGCTCCAATTCAGGGCTGTTGTATTACAGAATCTGAGAGCACACGAACACAACAGTGTTGTACAGAGAAAGACAAGCACGACGGTGTTAAAGTACAAAGGAATGACAACCAGAACAATGCTCAAAGTATGAAGGAATAACAAACAAAACAGTGTTCGAGGCGAGTCGAGGAGTCCTCTTTCCGCAAGACAATTACGCCACCGTAGTGCTCGGATTCAGGCGTGTTGTCCCCAAAGGTAAAATGGCAACGTCTTGGTTGAAGCAGCACCGCAATCAAACGAGCTCCCGCGAACTGAACGGAGTTTGGACTGAATTGACCGGTGATGTTGGACAACTTTTAGAGAGATTTTTTGGCAGAGTGTATGCAGCTGAGAGCTAAAAATATGCAATATATGTATGCACCTAGAGATGCCTATTTATAGGCTTCAACTCATGAGGGAGCATGTCTGCCATTTATGGCATGACAACCGTTACAGAATCAAACATGAAGTCTGACAACAGTTACAAACTCAGACATGAAGTCTGACAACAGTTACAAAGTCAAACATCGAGTCTGACACCATTACACTCTTAAACATCAAGTCTGAGACGTTACAACCTAAACAGTTACACTCTCTGACATCAAGTCTAAGCAGTCATAACCTCCGACATTAAGTCTGGACAGTTACATGTTGAAGTTAATAATTGACATTATGGTGTTGACCGTAACGGTCCAGAATTCAAAACATATATGCTGACTCATCAGCCACGTCATAGGAACTTAACTAAACGAAGTCAAGTCCGTGTTCAACATTCTGGTGTTCGACAAGATCCAACAACAAGTCCAACACCCTTGTGTTTAACAGGTCCAACACTCTCGTGTTAGTCGTCCAAAAAGTTAAGGACATCATATATATGTTAAACCATTCCATAGACCATAATGTTCCAACTGTTGATTTAATTTTTCACTCACCGAAATTCGGATTTGTTTACACAAATAAATCCCGAATTTCCAACAATCCCCCCCATGAGTGGAAATGCCTAAATGCAGTAATGCATAGCCAACTCAGTCCTAGAGAAATGTTAATGCACGAGAAGAGGTAGCTTGTGACTTTGAACCTTTCATCTTCAATGTCATCGAGCACACTGGCGGCATAGTGGTAAGAATACCTTGGACTAACCCTCCGTCGTGTGTACCTAGACAACGACATTGAAATAGTAACGTTTCAAAACTCCATCCCTTCTCACGTTTGTTTCCATTACGGGCCATGGAAAACCCCTTTGGATTCATAAGTGATTCATTTGAAGCGCCCCCCACTTCTCACTTATATAGGTGATCTCCTATTTCAGAGTATCCTGCCTTACTCAACCACTACGAGGTTTTCAGGAGTCATTAAAAGTCGATTGACTTAACCTATACCACATGCAGGCTTAAAACAACTAGGTTTGCTCACCTAGGGAAGGGAAGAATTAGGTGTTATCGCTCGAACTTATATAGCTTAGTTTTCCCATTGAACCTTGTTCTTGGGATCTCCAATCACCTAGGTTGGGTGTCCACTATACTCGTTCTAGATTGTGGATTTTAGTCCCATTCCCTCTAGCAACTTGTACATTTGATCTCGGTTTAACCCTTTGGTTAGAGGATCGACTAGGTTATCTATAGACTTCACATATTCAATAGAAATAACCCCGTTTGAGATCAACTGTCTAACGGTGTTATGTCGACGATGGATATGTCTCGATTTATTGTTATACATGTTGTTCAGTGCCCGACCAAAGGAAGCTTGGCTGTCACAGTGAACCATCACTGAGGGCACTGGTTTGCTCCAACAAGGAATGTCTTCAAGGAAGTGACGAAGCCACTCAGCTTCTTCACCAACTTTATCTAAAGCTATAAACTCGGATTCCATTGTGGAGCGGGCTATACACGTCTGCTTTGTTGACTTCCACGAGACTGCCCCCCCCCCTCCCACCGATCATAAACACATATCCACTCGTAGAATGTGAATCATTGGTGTCAGAGTTCCAATTGGCATCACAGTACCCTTCAAGTAAAGGTGGAAATCTAGTGTAGTGTAGCCCTAAGTTAAGAGTATACTTTAAGTATCTCAAAACTCTCACGAGAGCTTTCCAATGTTCTTTACTTGGACTGCTCTTTTATCTACTCAGTTTGTTTACCGAGTAAGCAAGATCAGGTCGAGTACAGTTAGTCAGATACATTAGACTACCAATGACCCTTGCATACTTCTCTTGAGCAACAGGGTCACCTCGGTTCTTGCTCAAATGAACATTGAGTTCCAAAGGTGTTTTAGCTGGTGGACTATCATAAACATTGAATTTCCTAAGCACTTTCTCAATATAGTGAGATTGTGATAGGACAATTCCATCATTTCTTCTTATGATTTTTATCCCGAGGATCACATCAGCTACACCCATGTCTTTCATGTCAAAGTTGCGTTTCAACATTCTTTTAGTATCTACGATTACTTGTTGATTGTTCCCCATAATCAACATGTCATCTACATAAAGGCAAACAATAACAAATGAGTTAGAGGTACCTTTATAATAGACACATTTGTCACACTCGTTGTACTTAAACCAGTTTGCCAACATTGCATTGTCAAACCTCAGATGCCACTGCTTAGGCGCTTGTTTTAGACCGTATAAGGATCTAACCAATTTACAAACCTTCCTTTCTTGGTCGGGTACTACGAACCCGTCAGGTTGGTCCATATAAATTTCTTCCTCTAATTCACTGTTCAAAAAAGCAGTTTTCACATCCATTTGATGAATCTCAAGATTGTGTAAGGCAACAATCACGAGAAGCACTCTAATAGATGTGATCCGGGTTACAGGTGAATAGGTATCGAAGAAATCATCTCCCTCATTTTGTCGAAAGCCTTTTGCCACAAGGCGGGCTTTATACTTATCAACAGAGCCATCGTCTTTGTACTTTCTTTTTAGGATCCATTTGCATCCTAAGGGCTTGCAACCTTTCGGGAGATCGGTCAGAATCCATGTATGATTATGCATTATAGACTCAATTTCACTGTTGATTGCTTTTTGCCAAAGAGAAGCATCCGGTCGAGCTAGGGCTTCTTTAATATTTTTTGGTTCGTCATCCAACATATAGGTAATGAAGTCGGGACCAAAACTTTTAGCAATTCTAGCTCTTTGACTACGTCTCGGTTCTTCCTCAACAGGATCAGAACTAGTAGCCTCCTCATGTGTTCTCTTTCGAGAAGCTTGAGGTTCATCCTCCTTTTTCTTGTTCGGATAGACATCTTCAAAGAATATTGCATTCCTTGATTCTATCGTTGTTCATACAGTCACATTCGGATTTTCCGATTTGTGCACAAGGAAACGATAGGCTGTGCTGTTAAGCGCATAGCCAATAAAGATGCAATCAATTGTTTTACGACCGAATGCAACTTGTTTAGATGGAGGCACTTCAACCTTTGCTAAACAGCCCCAGACCTTGAGATATTTGTAGGAAGGCTTTCTATCTTTCCACATCTCATAAGAGGTAACATCTTTTCCTTTGAGAGGAATTTTGTTCAAGATGTAGTTGGCTGTTAAGACAGCTTCCCCCACATATTTTCGGGTAGTCCCAAACTAATCAATAGAGCATTCATCATTTCTTTTAAAGTTTGATTCTTTCTCTCGGCAACACCATTTGATTGAGGTGAGTATGGAGCAGTTGTTTGATGAATTATGCTTGAAGCAGCACAAAGTTCTTCAAACGGAGCGACATATTCTCCACCTCGATCACTTCGAATCATTTTGATTCGAGTGCTCAATTGATTTTCTGCTTCCATTTTGTAATTCTTGAAAGCGTCTATAGCTTCGTCTTTACTTTGAAGTAAGTAAAGATAGCAGTATCTTGTGCAATCATCAATGAAGGTTATGAAAAATTTCTTTCCACCTCTAGTTTGCACAATCTTTAGATCACACAAATCGGTATGAACTAATTCTAGAGGTTTAGTGCTCCTCTCGACTGATTGAAATGGCAACTTTGCCATTTTTGTTTCAACACAAACTTCACATTTTGTTTGTTTAAAATCAGTCACTTTCAACAAGTTTAGATTCATTAATCTTTTTATAGCATTTAGATTTACATGTCCTAATCTAATATGCCACAATTCGGAGCACTCAATCAAGTAAGCAGAAGAGGAATAAATTTTATTCATCACTTTTTCCGGCTTGGCGCTGTGCCATTACATTCATTTTGAAAAGTCCGTTGGCAAGGTAACCCCGGCCAAGAAATTTCCTTACTTGGATAGAATAAATTTCTCACTTTCAAATACAAGCTTAAAGCCATGATTAACAAGAAGGGAGCCGGAAACCAAGTTCTTGCGGATGTCCGGGACATGCAACACATCCTTCAAAGTGAGATCCTTTCCACTCATTAGCTTTAACACCACATTGCCAACACTAGCCACATCAGACGAAGCTTGGTTGCCCATGTGAAGCTTTCTTCATTCAACAACTTTGTAGGAAGAGAAAATACTCCTCTCGGATGCTACGTGACACGTTACACCCGTATCAACAAACCATTCCCTTGGGTTGTCCACATGATGGACTTCAGACACAACAGCGCACAAGTCATCTTCCCAATCATTATCGGGTTAGACATTGTGGTTGTACATCTTTTCTTTGCCTTTGCCTTTAGCTTTAGGCTTCTTGCACTGACTAGCCATGTGGCCAGGCTTGCCACAGTTGTAGCAATCACCCTTGAACCTAGGCTCTTTTATCACGATGACTTTGTTCGATAGGGTAGGCCTTTTACGTTTCTTTGATGAACCACCACGTTCCATCAAATTGGCCTTAGCCTCCATAGCCCTTGGCCTAGGATCAACCCTTCGATTGTCTTCTTCGATCCGAAGTTTGACAATCAAATCTTCAAGAGTCATTGCCTTTTTCTTATGCTTAAGGTAACTCTTAAAGTCCTTCCATGAAGGGGGCAACTTTTCTCTGACCGCAGCCACGTTAAAAGCATCGGGAAGCATCATCCCCTCGGCTTGAACGTTGTGCAAGATCAATTGAAATTCTTGCACTTGTTCTACAACCGATCTATTGTCTACCATCTGGTACGACAAATACTTGGCCACGGCGTACTTTTTAGTACCCGCGTCCTCTGTTTGGCATTTCTTCTATAGCATTTCCCACAGTTTTTTTGATGTTGTTACATTTGCGTATACAACATACAAGGGATCTACTAAAGCATTAAGAATGAAATTCTAACACAGGAAGTCCCCGTGGCACCAATTGTCGAAGGCGATACGCTTGTTCCGGTCCGGCTCATCATCGGCGCACTCGGGCTTATCTTCCCTTAAGTAGTTGGCTAGCCCCAAGGTTGTGATGTAGAACAACATATTTTGTCTCCACGTCTTTAAGTCAACGCTGGTGAACTTGGAGGGCTTCTCCGCTTGAGCGTTGGGAGGGAGAAGACGTTGGTTCAATTGCGGTGCATTCGGATCATAGGGAGGCACGTTGTTTCCACCATCGTTACCGTAAGCCATCTCAGATTGTAAAATAATTGTCTTGCGATTGTTGTATTACAGAATCTGAGAGCACACGAACACAACAGTGTTGTGCAGAGAAAGACAAGCACGACGGTGTTAAAGTACAAAGGAATGACAACCAGAACAATGTTCAAAGTATGAAGGAATAACAAACAAAACAGTGTTCGAGCCGAGTCGAGGAGTCCTCTTCCCGCAACACAATTACGCCACCGTAGTGCTCGGATTCAAGCGTGTTGTTCACAAAGGTAAAATGGCTACGTCTCAGTTGAAGCAGCACCGCAATCAAACGAGCTCCCGCGAACTGAACAGAGTTTGGACTGAATTGACCGGTGATGCTGGACAACTTTCAGAGAGATTTTTTGGCAGAGTGTATGCAACTGAGAGCTAAAAATATGCAATATATGTATGTACCTAGAGATGCCTATTTATAGGCTTCAACTCATGAGGGAGCATGTCTGCCATTTATGGCATGACAACCGTTACAGACTCAAACATGAAGTCTGACAACAGTTACAAACTCAGACATGAAGTCTGACAACAGTTACAAAGTCAAACATCGAGTCTGACACCATTACACTCTCAAACATCAAGTCTGAGACGTTACAACCTCAACAGTTACACTGTCAGACATCAAGTCTAAGCAGTCATAACCTCAGACATTAAGTCTGGACAGTTACATGTTGAAGTTGATGATTGACATTATGGTGTTGACCGTAACGGTCCAGAATTCAAAACATGTGACCAAAACGGTCCAGAATTCAAAACATATATGCTGACTCATCAGCCACATCATAGGTACTTAACTATACGAAGTCAAGTCCATGTTCAACATTCTGGTGTTCGACAAGATCCAACAACAAGTCCAACACCCTTGTGTTTAACAGGTCCAACACTCTCGTGTTAGTCGTCCAAAAAGTTAAGGACATCATATATATGTTAAACCATTCCATACACCACAATGTTCCAACTGTTGATTTAATTTCTCACTCACCGAAATTCAGATTTGTTTACACAAGTAAATCCCGAATTTCCAACAAGGGCCCTGATTTGACGGGGAGGGTTGTATGTAAAACGATGCATTTCCTTCTTCTTCTGCAGTAATTCCTTTAGAGTGATCTATATATACGTTTCCAATGCTATCCAAAAGGATTCTAGAATCTGGTAAAATGAAACCGTTATAATCTGGTTTTAACTAACTTCAAAGTTCAACTGATTATTGGTGAAGTAAGTTTAGTTATGGCCACAATCAAGAATTAACTATAATATTACCGTTGATGCAAATTAATTCAAATTTTAAGTTTTGAAGATATGTGAATGGTTAAAATTTCATGTGTGTGAATTTCCAAATAAGGGTTCCGGCAATCAATCCATCCTTAATCACTTACTAAAAATAAATAAATCAATCAATCAATCGATCGATCAAATACTATTCAGTAAAATATGAATATAACATATAAATGTATTTTGCAATTGCACTTTTATTCTTAAAACTAAACGACAAGATAAGTAATGCACGTAAAATCTACTCAATAGATTTTGATTGGGTGTTTGGGTACTCTGGCTAGGGGCGGCAGGGTTTGGGTACTTCGTCTG